>JAOEHV020203348.1:0-13189 GCA_025447995.2 Isaurus tuberculatus | reverse complement strand
TTAGAATTTATTAAACAAGTGAGGAACATTAAAATTTAGTTACCAATTTTGTAATTTTAGATCCTAGATATTTTATTCATATTTACATTCTCTTGTACATATATTCTCAGGTATAATTTTAGATCCTAGATATATTATTTCTATTTTTATATTCTCATGTATATATTACTTTTGTTTTTTTTTTAATATTCTTTTGTGGAAAACCTGTGAAATAGCTTCAGCTAAGTGTTTTTACCCACGTTAAATAAAGATTATTATTATTATTATTACACGTGGAGTCGAAGCAAGCCCTCTGTATTCTGAAGGTTAGATTATTAGCTAATAAGCACTCAGCAATATCCTAAGAATTGTAGGACTCGTTAGTAGTTACACGCGGGCAAAGGACCGGGGTTTTGGAAAATGAATACTGCGCTTTTACTAAATGAAAAATATGTCAAAATGAAGGAAGATCAATTTCCTCTTTGGGGCGGAGGAGAGTAAAGAAATTGCCGACAATAGCACTAGTGAGATGGGATTTTCTAAAATATAAAATAGAAAAGGAATCGATTCTGTTTTCTAAACATTCGGCAAAAGAAAAAAGAGAGCAAAAAAGAAATTGAATTAAATAGAAACTATCAAGAGACGGAAAAACAATTTCAGGACAATCCTTCACACGAGAATAAATTAATGAGGCTAAACTTTAATTCTAAATTAGAATCTATATTCAAGATAATAGTCGATGGATTTGTAATTCGGTCAAGGGCTCGTTGGCATGAATATGGAGAGAAAATAGAACCTAATACTGTAGTTTACTAACCCCTTTAAGTTTGTTTTATTTTAACTTTTTCTTTGAAAAAGTTGAATGCTTCACAAATATTTATCAGGACTGTTTCAAAATAAAAATGTGGCGATTCTTGAAATCTCGTTTTTTTTTCTAACAGTAGTTTCGGATGAATGAAAAACGCAACATGTTAAAAACTTTATGAATGTAAAGATGTATGCTGTAGATAAATCAAATAACACATAGTATGCGAAGCCTCGCATATCGATTTTGCCCACAAGAAACGTCAATTTTACGTTTCTCTCGAGACTTCCCCCCACCCCTCCCTAGAAACGTCAAAATATTTATCGATATCAGTGTGCTCTGAAAACATTGTCAGGTCTTTGATGTTTTAAAATAGAGAATAACTTCTACGACTTTTTTAAAAGGTCTTCGATGAAGTTTCCATCAAAGTTAGTTTTATCAGTAAATGCTTCAATAAAGAATCGATTCCGCTCAAACTTCAGCTGTCACAGTTATTTTATATCCCTTTCAAAGTCCAAAATATTTTAACAAAAATATCGAATTTTCCCACGACGTGTCACAGAGAAATGTCACAGCCGCCAACTCCCCACCCACAAACGTAAAATTGACTTTTCTTGTGGGCAAAATCGATATGTGAGGCTTCCCTATAAAGGTAAATATTTGTTTCAGTATCTTAACCGAAACAAAAAGGGAGTTTCGAAAACCTGTTGGACACGAAAACACCAGCGGACTGATTGAATTTTGTTTAAAACAATAAAGGACAAACAACACAGCTCAAAATTATAGTTCGGAAAAAATTCCTTGTTATCGCGTGCTTATTTTGCTTAAAGATGACGTTCATGAGCCGTGCTCATGCATATAGGTTACCCAAGTTTTCATCTAATTTTTGTTATGTTTATGTGCTATAAATATTTGAACCTGTCTCAATAGAAAGTGGTTCAAAATAGCGGGAATTCGAAATAACCGGTACTTTCAGCGGCTATGCTTTTTTCATATTTTGACGTCTCTGGTCAGCTCTATCATTAGGAAACAGATTGATATGGTATTTAAAATGAGGTCTTTCATGATTATCAAGCATTTTGGACTGAAATTTTCTGATTTTCGTGAGAGAGCTTTGAAATTAGAGTTCAAGCATTAGGGAAATGGAAAAAAACTCCAAATCGAGGGGAATTAAAGCCTTTAGTAAAATGATTCAAAAACTTTGAATAAGACCATGGGAAACGAATACACACTTTTTGTACAAGAACCAGTAAATTTTGCCGAGGCTCAATGTTCTTAATTTTTTGACTGCTTCAGCCTCAATCTGTTCTTAATTTGTTCTTGTTTCTGTAAGTGGTTTGAAATGATGAAAAATCAATGCTGATCGTTTGTATTTTGAAGATATCTCTGTACATTTATCTCAGATTACTGCATGACCACTGTGCCTTTTACTACATTGCAAACATAAATTACAAGATTCAGTAAAGTTTCAACTAGAAACATTTTCACTTTGTTCAGCCTCAACCTGAGCTTGTTCTTAAATTGTTCTTAATTTTATAGGCCAATCTGAGCCTCGTTATTATAAAGTTGTTCTTATAAAAAAAAAAAAGCATAACGGGAAATTCGAAAAAAGGGAGTTCGAAATGTTGAAGTGCAACTCAGAAGTTTAAATATTTGAAAGTTTAAAAATGTATAAACTCGTATGCTTGGACTTTACAGAAAACTGATAAAAAACACTCTTTTTTTAAAAAAGAACGTCTTATTTTTGGACCGAGGCTAAATGTTCGCTAAAGTTTTGTATCGTGTTTAGTTAACGTTTATGAAACAAAATTTAGTCACTGGCTGCTGTCCAGACACTGTATGTGTATCTAAGAACATACAAGCTTCGATATTTGATGTACAGAAAGAGAAAACAATGAGTCCTGCAAATTGTTGTGGTAAAATTTTAATGTATTTTATTCTAGTTGCAAACAGTGTTGCACTATCGACTATTTGCCGATTCCATGATTTTGTGCTGTAACGTTAGAAAATAAAGTTCTAGGCCATTGCTTAGCCTCGGGTGTGTTCTTAACATGTTCGTAATTTTGGCCAATTTTCAGCCTGATGTTCTTTTTAGGTTTTTATTAAAAAAAGAGTGTAAAACAACAAAAGCTGTAGTGCGCCTGTCGTTATAAACGCAGTCAGTTCTGAGGTACATCAAACAATATTTTACAAGTATATGAACGTTGTTTATTTACATTTAAATACGGAGCAAAAGCAAGTAATTCTAGCACTATTAAAGATCTATTTTGAATACCCATGCAGCAGTTGCGTGGGAGTTTTTAATTAGTCTCCAGTCTTGTCAAGTGTATAGGAAGTCTGTCGCCTATCCCGAACATTTTACAAATTATTGTTTTAACATATGACATATGGTCTCCAAAAACTGTGTTATTATTGAAAACAGATCTTAGTTTATTATTCATTTTTAGATTTTTTATATTCTATATTAATTCTGACCATTTTATGCTGGTTTGAGCTGTTCGCTTCAATTAGATGAAATAAAGTGCTTATTTCTCGAACAGATTGTTCTCTAAACAGAAATAATTGTTTTAAATACGTTGCGGTTTACTGCTACGAGTTGTCGCTTTCGACTGTTATGCTTAGTTAGGGCTTCACTCGGCTTTTAGTTTTATAAAGCGCCAACGAGCTTTCGTTTTAGGACGTTTAGGCGGAATTTCTTGAACTGTGAACACCAGATGAGAAATTTAGCCAAAATCTTTTAATCAAAATAGAAATTGAGTTTTTTTTCGCATGTTGAAATGTTTGAAAATTTTAGCAAAAAAGTCCATTAGATCCATTGAGAGTTTTTTTGTTTTTATTTTTTCACTTACAAAAAAACACTTAATCAAAAATTTACAAATACGTAAACTTGACTTCAATAATGATTGTTGTAATGATTCTATTGGCTGGTTGATGAGGCCACAGGATCGGGCAGATTTATTGACGCCAGAACTATTTGGCTACGTTTCTGTCATCATTGCTAGTATCAGTTGCTTGGTGGAAATATTTATTATATGCAGCTGCCGTGCAGTTTCCGTGAAGCAGAAATGTGTATATAAAGTTATTAGAGTTCATGTTATGGCGAGCTCCTGAAAGATCCAATAATTTGCCTGTTCGATGTTATTTTAGCGACTCTAATTTGGTGTTGCCGAGTTTTATTCATAGTTGGGAAAAAAAGCGACTTAAATAAAAAGTTCCTTTCCTGCTTTTTTCTTCATATTCTGTTTTGTAAATTTTTTGAATAAATAATTTATAAAACACGAAAATCGAAATGACGGAAAATTATGTTCCTTATTTTAATTCAAAGTAAAAGTATTGTATTTCAATATCATAGAGATACCAGAACACCAAATATTTTTGATATTTTTCATTTATGACATCGAGGACACACACAACGCCTGATCAAATTTCTTGTCCGATCAAAAACTGTTTGTTTTTTTTGTGACAAAGGGCGGGTGAAAGATGATACTTTTTAAATTTACTATAAAATACTGAAAACTTCAATAAAAAATGTATCAAACTGCGAGATGATTCTGAGCACAGATTTTCGAATAAGAAAACGTGATGTTTATGTGTGACGGGCTTTTCAAAAAGTCGGACAGAAAAACTCACCAAGCACTGAAACGAACTTGAAACTATGAACTCAAAGTGCGAAACTGTTGAAAAAACAGCCAGAGGATGTGACTTAATCTTCAAGTATCTGATGCGAACAGAAACTTTAGTTTGGTCCTACTGTCAAGTTTTACTATTTATGCGTTCCTTTGTTATTGGTCAACTTAAATTTTGGTATATGCACTTGACTTTGAACTCTTGTTATTGCTTTGTTACCATGGAACGTGACAAAGGGAGGTCACAAAAGAGCCAGCGAAATGTTTTCAATAATTTTAAGTATCGATTCTTGTGGAAACATTTTTCAAAAACATATAACGACAAAAACTTTCTATCCGGAAATCTTTTACATTTATTAATTAGTAGGAGTTACAAAAAGTGTTTTCAAAGGTCTTACAAATCTGTCAGTTTTGAGCGAACACCCAACCACTCAACCATGACTTTCGAATGGTCATGAATGATCGTGTATTGTTTTATCACATTGTTTATCGTTCCAGTTTTAGATTTGGTTTTATTTTGAGCCGAAAGAATTGACACAACCTCTACGATCAATAGTTTTTGTCCATAGTTTTTAAATATTGCTGTCATTTCCTTTTGCATGGAGAAGGCTCTAAGTTAAAGTTACGAAAATCTAAGATCATAATAGCTAGTTTGAGCAACAAACTCAAGTAATTAAAAAAAGTACTCGATGAGGCCTATCTGATCAGCATTCGAAGTTCATGGTTGGTTTTAATTCATGGTATTTCCGATCACTTGATCGCGTGAAATTAACCCGACATTATCAAGCGTATCATCTTTCACAGTATTACGTATTTGTTGTCAGAGGCGGTGCTCCGACCGGGGACCGAAGTCTCGGCTCGCTCGACGATCATTAAAGCATCAACATGTAAGTTTTCACGGTGATCTTGTAGTTTAAAGCGATCTTACTGCTTTCTGTGGTAGAAAACTAAGCAAAAATATGAAATGACCTTCAGAATACACGGTTCAAGTGTAATGAAAATTCAAGGGTAATCAAGTAAATCTGACGCTTTTCTGATGTGTTTTGTCATGTAAATCACAGATGAGACGCGACGCCAGCCTCGGAACTTTCTTCAATATCGTCGATTATTGCTTGCGCCTGCGCACGGGCCAAACTCCTGCGGCGAAACCAAAACACGACGGTGTAATCCGCAGTGTTTTTACTTTCAAACTTTGATGTCTTTTGTGGAACAAGCTTCTGTAAAGGTACTGTAGGAAATAATCAAAAATTGCTTTATAGTTTGTAGCTTTATATTTTTATGCTAGTCTCGAAATGCGTAAGAACGAATCGTTAAGAATTGCTCCTCGTGGTAAGTCTTATTGCAAATATGGTGGCTCGGCAAGGCGTGCGGACAACGTGACAGAGCCGAAATTGCCTATGAATATAATGGTGCAAAATTATTTCAGTAAGACTTTAAAGATATGTGTTTTGAGACTGGATGGTGAATATAAAAACTTAGATGATCGCACTGCCGTGCATAGACACTTCTGTGCGTGTACTTTCAGACAGTTTTTATCGTCGGTTTTTGTGTTCCTGGGGAGCTCGCGAAAAGATGACAACATCAAATATTCGAATTCCTTCAGATTGTCTGTATTTGCAACGCAGTACTTTTTTGAATATTTTTTTCCAATGAAGTTACAAAGTTTCATACTTTTCTCAGAATAATGTAAACACGCGCATTTGCTTGTGAGTGGGGAAATTTCAATAACATCATCCTTACTAATTTTGCTTTAAAATATTTTTCAAAATGGGGACCATTTTGTCACCCGTTCAAAGTTGAAACTGAACGCTGTGACGACAGGAAGAATGCCAACAAGGAAAATAGGATTTTTAAAAAAGCCAAGTAAAGTTCGATTAAAGATATGGCATTTACGGATTCGGTTTTTAAAGGAGTTAACTTCCAGAGTTTCAGAACAACGTCTTCAGCAATCGCACTTCGAAACATTGCAGAACCGCAGGTAATTAATATACGTGTTCTGTTCAGTTTGCCCTTGCAAATGACGTATTTCTCGTTCCAGGTTTCAATTGAAACACGAAAACAGGCAACCTTAATCTCAACTGTGGCCAATTACCTGTTTTGAATAAGGAAAAAAAGTTTTAGACGGTTTTAAAAACGATTGTTTAGTCCAATTGAAAGACAAGCAGTCACATTTTTAACGCGTGTTTTTGATGTATACGCTCTGGTGAATTTGTACACTGAATAGAAATAGCGAATAAAATTTCCGGAAACTTTGGTCGTTAATAAATGGCCCAAATACAAACGGCACAAAGTTTTTGTATGATTTATTTAAAAGCGTCTTTCTCACTTTTTTTTGCAAGACTAAAGAAATAAGTAGTCCTGTCAAATAGACGAAAACTTGAAATTATATATTTTGAATGGCGACCATGAACGGCGGTATTAATATTCATGAAGATTGTTTGCAAAATAGTTGTAACCAGATTGTTTGTCTGCCAGTTGAATTATTTGATCAATGTTTCATATCGAAGCGTGTTAAGAAAATGAAAATAAGCTGAAGTAGCGATAATTTTGTACCTTTTTAGAGAAAATAGGCCGTAGAAGTAGATTAAAGCAAGCGTTTAATTTTGTTTTCCTTTGAAATTATGAAAGGTTAAAGAAAACAATTGACAAAGACACAGACATGAAGGCAGACAGAAATGAAAGGGTGTCTGTAATGTGAGCGGGACGGAAAATAAAACTTTTTTTTATATATTTGGATGAATTTTTTCAAACCTCTGGTAACATATGAACTTTTAACATCATAAAATTAGTCTGACTTACATTTACAGTTTAAAATCTAAGATCCAAGGAATTTTTTGTTTCTGCAAACATTAGTTTAAAATTTTTGTCTAAAGGGAATTGGGAGCTTATTAAAATGTTCCAAAATTGTCCGTTGCTGTTGAATGATATTTTATTGTACATTAACAAAAGTGAATTTTTGTAGAATATGAAGAAACAAATTTTTCTTATCAGATCTTCACAGTATTGTTTGATAAGTAATTTGAAGGTTTATATTTAAAAGTCTTTGTGTTTTAGTATCTTCATTAGTGTGTAAATTGATAGAATGTGAAGCACAATAATAGAAGATCATTTTTCATCCTAATATTATAAAGTATAACATTTTTTATCACTAAAGATATATGTGCAAACTTTCAGTTAATTGTTACTCAGTGATGAAATAATGCCATGTACAATTTCATCAATGTTTGGATAAGTTTCCATTTTTCAATAACTTTTAATATACAGTGTGTGTAATTTTTATCAGTTCGTTGTTTGACATTGGGTCACCAGTTCAAGCAGTTTTTGGATCTATTAAATTAATGATTTTAACATCCTTTCGTCGTTTCTGTTTAAAAACTGCTTGATTTCGATAACAAAAAACATACATACACAGTCACTGTAATAGCATTAAATGTTTTGTGCTATTTTTTGATGAAGAGCTAACTTCGTTAGAACACAATTGCATCATTAACAAAGAAAAACCAAAATTAAAACTTAAGTACATGGCCAAAAAATATGTTGAATATGAGTTTAATATTTGAAGAAACTAAAACACTTTCAAACAAATCAGTAATCCTTTGGTTAGTGAATAAGAGGTGTTGCTTTTAATGATTCTTTCAATTCTTAATTTACACCATAATATTATTGATTCACAACAAAACCCCTTCTTAACAAAGTAATTAGTTGTTAAAGAAAAACAATGTGAAAATCACCAAAAGTTAATTTGAGGGGGTTCACATGCAGATAGCAGCAAAACAGGGATACTTGTAGGGTAAAAGTAATGAAAAAAAAGTGACCATAGAGCTGTAAAAGATTAAAAAAAAATATCTACACTATATTAAGAAGATACTCAAAACATTTCAAAGCATTTTACTAGTTTAGTCCTTTCCTCACTTTTCATTTTCAGGCTTCTTTCTATATCATTATAGTTGTATCTGTTGTAAGTGTTTATCTGTTGGTTAAGATTGTGAGAAATGCAACACAAATTAATAGATAAAATCAAATCTATCTTGTTTGTCTGTGTTTTGTCTGTTGTATATTATATATTGGGCAGTCATACATGAGTTGTTTCAATATATAGTCCTGGCCTATTGCTTTTATATGAGAATTCTGTTTATACACCTATAAAAGTATGTAGTATTTCCTATATATAAATTTTATAGTGGTACTAATGATTGTCTTAATTAATTTGTGTTTATATATTAGCTTGTTGTGTTTTGTATTAATTAGTTAATGATGATATAAATAAGAATTTTAGCTGTGTTTTTATAATAAGTTTTTCAGGCTAAAATTAAACCAGTCCAGTAAATCATTCAGTCAAGCCTATTTCAACCAGTGAAACTATGGACTATAAATTAAAGTTATTCATTTCCTTTTTTTATTATTTTTTTTGTTATAGGAAAAGTATATACTTTTTTAATGGATGAAACTGTGACAGAGTTAAAAGATGTGCAGTTACCAACAACAAATGAAACAGTAATAGATGAAACTAAGCTAATTAGCTCCCTGGAGAGACATGATGGTGTAGTAGAAGATAGTCAGGGTGTTTCAGAACAAGAAAGAGTTACACAAGACCAAAATCCCCCTGCTGTGTTTGATACTGATAGCATCAAAGTTGAACTACCACAATGTGACACAAAAGAAGTAAGTTCTTGGCTTAAGGCAAAAAGTTTTACTCAGCCTTCAAAAATTTGGCTCATCCTTGGTGTAAGAACCTGTGAAGTACACAAGTGACGTAGAACAAAGAAAACAATGAAGTCAAAACAATAGATAGAACGAACATAATAGTGACAAAACAAAGAAAAAACTTCACAGGTTCTTATACTGAGGCAAACCCAAAAACTTTGTTGCTCCAAGCAATGAATAAAATGTAATTTTATTAGTCGGGCTACGCGCAGCGGCCCAACTTTAGTTTTACCTTTTTGCCAATCTATCTATCTGTCACATCGCATTTTGGTCAGTTACTTAGTGTAAGACCTTGCAAATTTTGCCAAAAAATGCACAGGAAGCCCAAAAGTCACATGTTCAATCAAATTGTATAGTAGCCCGACTACACGCTCTTAGAGCGTCTAGTTACAAGTGATTAGGTTTCATGTTGAGATCTGAAACTTTAGGAAACCTGGGCTGTTAGCTAGTTTTTTAACCTCTTGCCCATCAGGCAAGTAGTATTTGAAACACACAGCTTGCCCAGCTGAGATTTAGTTGCATAAGTATAACAAAACATGGTGCTAAGGTAACATTGATTATCTGGCTTTTACTGGCTACTTTGGCTGTGGGCTGGAAAAAGTTTGTCAAAAACACATTTAACCAGCCTGATAGCGCTTTTTAAAACCCCCCAAAAAACTGTGATTCAAGAAAATATATCCAGATTTACCGACTGAAAATTTTCTTAATTTTGTACCCTGCAAAAAGAAAGGGTGAGGTGGTAGAAAAAAGTCTCTCAGTAAAATCTCCTACAATCATTTTAAATTGAGATTAAAAGAAGCTTTCTACTGTTAATTACCAACAAAAAGAGTGACTATTAAATGAACTTCAGTTGGTGGTTATAATCCAATTTCAGTTTTTGATCAAAGTGGACAAAAACTTGTTTCGAACCAAGGGAAATGAAAATGGCATGGGATTCTCAACTTGAAGATATCTTGCCGCTTTTTTTGTGGCAAAAGCTATGTCAGAAAGTGAGGTGTTGGCAATATGACGACAAGTGATGTGTCATTTAACAAAGGTCAAACAAGTTTCTATGCTGTTATCCCGCTGTATTTTCTTCTATTTTAAACAAAGCAAGAACATGATACCTATCAAAACTGCAGAAATCTTATGTTATCAATATGAATAGTAATATTTTGTATGGGCCAATTGCTTGCTCATGGAGAAAGATGTTCCTGGCAGCTCTCTTTTGTGTTGAATTCCTTCTTCTTTGAAGAATAATAAACTAAAATAATTGCAGTGCTAAGGAGACGAAGGATAAGCTTTTAAAAAGGTATATAAGCGAAAAAAACTGTGTTAGAAAATACAATTTTTGTTGACTGTAATTTACCTCTTTGGAAAGTAATTTTAATCACAATCTTCATAACATGCACAGCATCTTGATCCACAAAATTATAAAATTATTCAAGTCTTGATTCCATTCAGTTACAACTAAAGAGGAAAAAACTAGTGATTTAATCAACATTAGGTTAAAAGGATAAATCATTTCCTCAAGTAGAGTAGGAAGCTGAAGTTACGAGTGTTAGCCCTTCCTCGGAGCAACAGATTTCCTTAGTGAGATCTTGACTGGAACCTTCTTTTCCTTTGGCAAATTTTTTTTTATGCTTGAAGGAAAACTTAATTCCAGTCATAGAAAAATTATAGTGTTGGAACTATGAAATGTCTTGAAAATATACATTGTCATTTAGCTGAAAGTCAAGAAATCTGAAACTGATTATTTACGCTTTTAATGTTAACTTTTTGCCTCCAATAAAAAACATAACAGTTCTTCGGTACATTACTGGAAAATACAGTGGAAATCAGAATAGAAAATTGTTTGACCTTTTGATGTTATATGAAACATCAGATATTGCCAACTGTCAACACTTCACTTTCCAACAAAGTGTTTGCCACAAAAGCCCAGCAGGATGTCTAAAAGATAATAATTGTAAGCAACTATCATTTCCCTTGGCTCAAAATAAGTATTTTCCCCAGTTATTTTCATTTTACTGAAAAAAACACTATTTTAAACTGCATCACAGTACCTTAGCCATACAAAGTACTGTAATCAAATACCAAACTGGCCCCCTTAGCCTCGTTTCCGTACAGGTGGTGCCATTTTGGAATAAGGTCTATTGAAAGTACTTTTTTATACTTTGATCTAAACACATTAAAACATGGTTCCTGTTAACGTTTTAAAAAGATCTATTTGTACTTTATAACAATGTCTTATTAAAGTACAACAGGGTTGTCTTCTCAGTTTATGCTCACCTTGGTGTCTGAAAAAACCTACCAATTATTGCCATACTTGTTTTCTAACTTAAGATATTACAGCTCTTCCTACTAGTCCAAGGCCCAAACGGTGTTGTTCGTAGCATTCGCCTTCTATTAGTGTAATGTTTAACGTAACATTTATACAAAGAACTAATGGAAACTATAAAAAGACATTAAGACTTGATTGTTTGTTGTTTGAAATATAGCCAACGTAATATAAAAAACCTTTGTGATTGATTTCATAAAATGAAGTGCGGTTTTAGTGTTTTCCTGTGCGTCACTGCTAATGATTGTAGTAGGTTCATAAATAGTCTTTTTCGATACATGTAAAAGTTTAGGGTTACATTTGAAGCGAAAAGAACAACCGGAGGTATTGGAGTTTAGTCTGAGTACTGGAGTTTCTACGGAGTTTAATGGAGTCTTTAGCTAAGTTCTTTTCAACCAGGAGTCAAGATCAGATGTAAGTTACTAATTGATTTCTTAGTTTTCGTTTTATGCATGATTTTTTTAGCCATAGATAAATAGTTTATTTTTAACATAGCAAACGCACATTTTCCCATAGTTTTCACTGCACGTGCTGTAAATAGTTGGTTCAGCCATTAAAGAATTGCATTCAGCAACGCTGATCGATTATAAACATCACGGTGGTTTAACTTCTCGATCTCCAACACACTACACCCCGTGTCAGCTGTGCTGGGAACGCGACAATTAGAAACTACTAGTTTATACATTGTAAAAATTTTTTGTAGTGTATTGACTTCCAGGGCCTAAACCCGAGTATGATATGTACGCGCGCGAAGCATTATGCATGGTAGTGTGTGTAGATCTAAGATGACGGATTGTTGTGCTTTTATATTGAGTAATTAAAATCTATTTACATCCTTATACTTACTGAAGTAGATATAACACTGGCGACGAGGATTTGACTGATAGGTGATAAGAATTTGATCTGGATTGAATTCGACGAAGCATCATGTGATGAGCTGATTTATTGTTTCATATTATATTGATTTATTGTTTCATGAGCTGATTTATTGTTTCCAGTTTTTGATGAATTGATTTATTGTTTTATGATACATAGCATTTAGTCATTATACATTGGAGATATTAGAGACTGATAAGATAACTGAACTGATAAGTTTGGTTACAATTTTTCATGGCCTGGACATTATTTCAGATTTATTCATTTATTGTGCGTGGACTGCACCGAATTTTTCAATTGTTGTTTATGAACTGCATCAAATTGCTTTCCAATCCCGAGAAAGGGGGAGATGTAGTGTATTGACTTCCGGGGCCTAGACCTGAGTATGATATATGCGCGTCAAGCATTATGGTAGTGTGTGTAGATCTAAGATGGCGGATTGTTGTTGTGCTTTTATATTGAATGATTAAAATCTAATTACATCCTTTTACTTACTGAAGTACATATAACAGTAATTTGTCAGAACATTTCCATATCTCATCTGGTTTGATGCAGTTATTCTGACAATTAGTTGTAACATTTTGAGTTAATTCAGTTTGGTTTCTCAATCAGTTAGGCACAAATAGTTAATCAGTTGTAATATTTTGAGTGCAGTTAAATTTCTCAGTCAGTTATAGACACAAATGTTCAGTCAGTTTGAACATTTTTTCGATCACTTTGATTTCTTAATTAGTTGATTTTTTTCAATCAGTTAATTTTCTCAATCAGTCTGTACTGATTTGTTAACATTGCTATTTTGGCCAGTGGTTAATTTTATAATAGAGATTTGAGCCCACACTAGGACAGCGGTTAATGTTCTGTTTCTAGTCGCCATGTTTTGTT
>JAOEHV020203253.1:0-13190 GCA_025447995.2 Isaurus tuberculatus | reverse complement strand
TTGCTTTAAAACCAAAATCGAAGCATGATTTTCTTGTTTAAGAAAGATTGAATTTTTTAAGTTAGTACCATAGTCTGCGGCCGGTTGAGGCCGCTTTAGGAGTTAAAGGGTTAATGCTAGTTCTGTGTTTGCTTAAATGTATAAGTCAAGGTTGTGGAACTTGAAAATCTTTAAAAATAACCTCTTTATGTAGACAAGCAGAAAAACTAAAATGTTGAGTTCATACCCCCCCCCTTCCCCGCACCCTCTCCCCAAAGAAAAACATTATCAAGAATGGAGGAGTCACAGAGTCCTTGAAATTCTGATAGTGAATACTTTCTTGGCATTTTATGGTGCTTCAAAAACAAAGAATTACTTTTTTATTAGCTACTAAATAAAAGAAATGGAATGATCAAATATCGTTAACGATAGTTTAGAATAAAAATTTGTGATTGCTCACATGTTTTTGTTATTGAAAGCAGACACTTAAAAAATCTCCAGTGCACAAAAGTGACAATCTTTCTTGGCTTTAAAAATGAGGCTTGAATTTTAGACAGTTAAAATTGAAGCCTGAGTTAACACTACTCAGTGGCATAATATGGCATAAATTCAGTTCCAAGCTTTAGAAGGTGTAATTCAATGTGTATTGATTAGATAGAACATTGCACAATAATTAATCAGCAAAAGTTTCAGCATGATATACAAAATTGTTTCAGACCATTAAACAGAACTAAAAAACTTACAAAATTAGCGCTAATGTAACGCTGATAGCAACTTTTGCCACCCAGCCATATAATTACTGTGAATGTTTATAATCTTAAACATTTATTTCATTGGTCAAGTTGAAATTTTAACTGAGCTATGTTCTGTTAGAATATGATTGGGTTTATTTTGTTTTAACCTAGAAGTTTAATTCATGATAATGAGGCAAAATGTAAACAGCGATGTAACCTGAAATAGATTGCAATAAGAACTTGTTTGTTTCTTATTTAAATGTTATAGAGATCACAGAGTTTATTGTTGTATACATCTGATGTATGCATTTATATCATTTTATTTATAAATTGTATTACATTTGCTGTAGTTGACAATTATTACATTCCAAATGCATGTCTGTTTTCAAGGGCATAAATTTAATTCAGTTCATTTTTGAGTCTTCCTTTCACACACCATTAATGTGGTGTTGAAAACATTAATTTTAGAAAGAAAATTTTGTTTAAAAACAATCATTTTATAATGCAATGTGTGTACAGTGCTAAGTTATTCTAAGTGTACAATTAATTTAATTTCTTTTTTAAAATTTAAATGTGAGTGCAAAAGAAAGTTTCTGAATATTAATTTTATTAGTTTTGATCAGTTGCTTGTAAATTTATACACAAAAAAAATTACTGATACTTAAAGTAATTTCACAACAAAGTTATAGATTGAAAAAAGGACTTGGTACTTGTTATTTAAAAACGTTAGATTTTGTTTCATTTAGGGCCGCAATAAAAATTTTATGTCAAGTTTTGAAACATTAAATTTCCTAATATCGATTTTTCTTTCAAACCAAATTCTGTACTGCCAACTAAAAGGTTTGGGAACATAAGCTTTTGGGGCTTTGAGTTATTTTTGTTGAGTGAAATATTTTTGAATTTATTTTGTATTTAGATTTTGCACAAAAGATAATTGCTAACTGACACAGTTTTGGTACTGAATAAGTTGTTCTTTTGCCCTTAATGTAGTTCCGTTATCCAACAAGATCTTAAATTGAAAGAATTCCTGCCGCCTTTTGAAATTCTAAAACAGTTTGTAGTGTACCAGTCTCATTTTTGTTAAATATATATTGGTATCCCTGAAAGCAAGACAATCTGCTATGGTACAGTAACTTGTTTAGTTTCATATTTCCCTCAATTTGCTCTCTCTTTATTGTGTTATATATTTCTTTCTTTGAAGTTTGCAAATAAAAATATTCAGTGGTTTTATCTTTTTATTACTGACAACTTAGTATTTTTTCACTTCTAGTTCAGCTGTTTGCTCAAAAAATCAGGAATAATGGTTTGATAACCAGGTTAACTTTTACATCGGAATTTGTGGTGAGAGGCACACCCTTAAATATATTTTTTTAATTGTTTTTGAATATTAAGAATTTATACATTTTTATTCAGACTATTAGTTAACAATGAAGCAAAGACAAATATCAAAAGCCATCAGTTATGTGAAACTCCTCCCACCCTCCCTGGTTTCTGATTCCACCCCTCTCCCCAAAAGGCAAGGAATTGCTCATGATGTTTTGCTGAAATAATGTACAAAGATAATTGAACACAAGGCAAGGCCTTTACTTGCACAGCTTGTAGGATTGAAATTTAGAAAAAAGGCTATTATTATTTTACATTTATTTATTGTTTATTTGATATAAAAATAAATTCACTGCTGTACTAAAATTTAAATTTTCTTTTGTTGGATTAAATGCCCTTATAATAATTTACTTATCTGGTTTTAATTCTAAGCAACACTGATATTTTCTGGCTCAAACTTGATATTCATCACTTTTTCAAAGCAAATCATAAAAATAATTAAAATTTACTTTTTGTCTATTATTGATAGTTTCTGTAGATAACTCAAATTATTTACATATATCTTTACTACTAAGTTGTCCTTAGTTCAACATAACGTAGCTGTGTCAACTCACACCTAATGTAGAATTGCTGTTCTTTTGACTTTTGTTCAATTTTTCAAAGTTAAAGTGCAATCTGGATATTTCCTTTGTATTAGCTTCTTTTCCTGTGATATTACTTAGCATTTTTTATAAATACTGTACATGCCAGATTTAAAATGAACTCTAGTTTGAAATGTTAATCATTGCTATAAGTAATGTAGGTAGCTGAATATTTGAGCATCAACCCTTTGTCTGAGAAATTGAAAATGCTGAAAAAATTAGGTCTCATCTTTTAGGGAAATGGAAATTATATTCCAAGCCTTATAAGTTTTCTTTTATTCATTAAAGGCTGTAGACTGGCAGCTGAAAGCTTGTATTTTGTATTACCATTTTCAGCCAGAGAATGTTTTTTTTATAAAACTCTGTATAGTACAATGATCAAACATTTCAACCTAGAGATGTCTGAGCCATGTGTTCTACAATTTAACAAGTACTGGATAAGAATTGTCTTGAAGTTATGTTGCATTATAAAATTAGCAACAAAAGTTACATATTAGTATCCACAAGTGCCAAGCTTAAAAGGACAGTGGTTTCTTTAAGAAACTTAATGATTCCGTACAAAATCATTAGATGTTATGCTGCAAGATTTGTTCATGGAAATGTCTGATTTTTCTTGGAAATGTTTGTTCTGTGCTCTATTCGTCCATGTACCCAGTACAAAACTAATAAAGATCTTATGATCAGCTTATTTTCTTTACTCTCCAGAATACTTTCTGTTTCTTTCGTTTTTTTCTTGTTTATGAGTGTGTAATGTTGATCTTTGTGTCAGTTTCTTTATAAATAAATAAAAACCTAAAATCTTTGTTGTCCAGGAGAGCATAATCTTCACACTATACTAGTCCGTGAAGCCCTCAGATATTGTGCAGTTCCATTCATATTTCCACTAGGAGGAAGTTCTGCAAATACAAAAATTTTAAATGAGACAATTTGTATCAAAAGCTAATTCCTTTTACAAGCATAATTATCAGCTCATTTGAGCTTGTGGGAGGACACTTTTAAACCATTGCAGCAAAAGCTGCAGCAGTAATGTTTACAAACCTCATACAGATTGAAAGCTGTGTGAACTTTGGCAATAAAGATGATCCCAGCCTTTTCCAGCCTGCGTTTGAACCCAAGCACTTAACTCTGGCTGGAAGGGCTCTTTTTTTCTTCTACTAGCAAAGTCTCTCTAGAGCGCCTAATCTTATGTTGTGAAGTCTACACAATTAATACCCTTGTATCAACATATACATACCATCAAAGTACTCTCCTTTGAGGATATGATTGTGACAACACATTATGGCATAAATTTTTATTTTTTGTTGACAAGTATCTAGAAAGAACATAAATAAGTACTAATTATAACTTATTAGCTAGTTATTGCCTATTAAAGTTGTGATGAGATCACTGGACTATAAAGCTTGTGAGACTTGCAATGTCTGTTTTCAGATCAAAGCTACACTAAATCCTTGTGGCCCATGGAGCCGGTGCTTATCTCAGGTTTCCATAGTGTCAAGCAGATAAGAGTCATTGACTCCCCCCTGACGGGACACTAATCCATCGCAGGTTAGCTCCCAGCCAAAGCTGGTGCTCATGCTCATATTTTACTGACCTTGTAAGGATGGAAATTAAGATGAGTAAGCTTTGACAGAAAGGTCACACAAATGATTAAATTTCAGCAGAGCCGAGGAATCTAACCTGCGACCTTGTGGTTGGAAGGCAGAGATCTTACCAATTGCGCCAACCATGCAGCCTTGGTCAGATCAGTTAAAGTTTAACTATAATAAAATGTATAATGGCTCAAACAGACAATAATTATTATTATTATTAATAAAAGAAGACAACAAGAGACTTTGTTCTTTACCTTGTTTGTTATCATTGTCATCACGAGTGTTGTTAGATTTCTGACAGCTTTTTGTTGCACAGTACAAAACACCTTTTCCTTTTCTTGCACAGATTATTGCATCAAACACCACCACAAACAGCACAAGTACACCCATAACGATTAGTCCAAACATGTATGCCATAGGAGGCTTATTATCAACTGAAAAAAATAAAATAAAATTATTTACAAATGATCTTCTGCAACTTGAGTAACTTGTAGTATGTCTATTCAAAGTTAGGAAAAATGTCAATTGACTGGGGCTGACAGAATGGTCTAAAAAATTGTTATGGATATAGTGAAAACCTTAACTCAGCTTCAATAAATATTAAAATATTTTTAAAATTTATACAGTAATTTTCAAAAATAATTTTAAAGGCATATTCAAAGTTAATCAACTCTAGGTACATGTAACTTGAAATGTTCATGTAAGGCTGTGTGTAGGGTAAGAAGCTGATGTTCAAAGTGTTATAGCCCTTCAATCAAAACACCAGCTTCCTATTTTGATTACACCGGTACCAATAGTTAAACATTTCAACCAGATCTTTTACCTATAGAAAAAGTGTCTATTTTTGACAAAAACCAAAGCAATGTTCAGTGAAGGTAACTTTTTGATATACAGTTTAAAACAATGCAGGTACCAAAGGCTGATAAAAAAATCATGATGACAATAATAATCACTAAAGCACATGAAGTTTAGCAACAGTCCCACCCTGGATTATTTTAACGCAAAAGGTTTCTTCAATGTAACCGTGTAACACAATAATTTAAGTTTCACTTTGAGACCATTATTCTGTTTTAACTGATAAAAAAATTATTAGAAATACAAAGGTAACAATATCATGCTACTGTACCTTTATTGTTGACAGAAGTTTGAAACTTTGGATTTTCACCACCAAGTTTACAAGTACACCGATGAGGTTCCCAATCCTGCCCGACCTTTGACCAGTCACAAGCATCTGGTCCATATTTACAATCACATTCACATTCAGTATGATTCTCCATTGTCCTGATTGATTCACCATGTGCACCATCATATACAACAACATTAACTGTGTGAAACCTTTTTGTCTTGCAAGACTTGACATGAGGTGAGTCTGGTGTACATGCACCTCCACATCTGTGAAGCATAACATAATAAGGCCGATGTTCGTGATTGTCTGAAAGTGCTACTACTGTTGGTCTAGGGCGACAATCAGCTTCAGTAAGTTGACTTTTTTGTTCAGCAGCAAATGAAAAACCTGACAAAGCAAAAGATGTACAAAAACTTAAATTAAAAAAAACTTTCAACCAAATGCAACATTATAAGCAGAATAAAACATTATTACTTTATTAAACATCAGTCCTACATATTTTGCAAGTTTTCATTATTTGTTTTTTCCTTGTATTAAATTCTCTGTTATGATTTTACATCATTCTGTGATTTCAATTGGTAGGGGGGGTAGGGCACAGCATGAAATGGGTATATGAGGGAAAGAGGTTTTTGGTAAAGGCCAAAAAGATTGAATTTCCATCACTCTTAAAATACAATTTGCTCTACAAGTTTTGGTAATATCCATAACTAACATGTTTTTGCTTGTTTTTCTTGCTCTGTTGTTTCAAATTTATTGCCGTTCTTCTTAAATACCAGAATCGAATATTTAGTTTTATCTGTTTTTTTTTTTTTATTTTTGGCTAATTAAGTTAGTATTTCGGAAATTCCAGTCTTTAGTTGAGCCGCTTGTGACAATACACATAGTGTATCTGCAAACAAAAATAGAAATTCCAACGTGTAATGACGTAAATCGGCTTCAATTCAAGCTATCATAGACGTATTTTGATGGATTCCATTTGCACCCACGATCTCGACAAACCTTTCCAACCAGTTCAGTTGCTGGCTTGCTGCATGTATTTTCTGTATACGTATATATTCAAACTTTTATTTCCTGCTTCTAACGGGAAAACGAACAAAGACGAATAAAGAAATAATTTCTTCGATTACTGCTATTGCGAATTACCAAAAACTACCAACCAAATTTATAGCGCAAAAAGATAAGACGTCAAACTAAAAACAAAAGATAAAAAAAAAAAGTTTGATATCCATACCCTTTTAAATTGGAATAAATAATTGTAAATTTTTTTCGGCGTGACAATTTATTTCTGGCAAGTATTTAAAAAATATTATGTACTAGATATATTATGAGTGACGGAAAGTCACTTAACTTAAAAATTTTATGAGTGTTGGTAGCACATACACACTAGAAAAGTTGAACCGAAAAGAACATAAAAATTATGTTATTGAAAACTTATGCTCAGGAATGTGAACCCGTGACATTTCTGTAAATTATTTTCCAATTTCCATAATTTTGCTTCTCCACACGTCTGGTATCTTTGACTTTGGGTTGAAAAAAAATCTAAATAGTTTCCCAAAATAATCTGACATTTAGAAATTTTATGGCATCGTTTTTTTCGAAACAAATGGCTTGTGAGCGCTTGTGCGGCGAGTAAATCAACTTTGTTTAGACTATTAAGTAAAGAAAGTAGTAATTGTTCACTGGTTGAATATGCATGCCATCTATAGTCTTATCGTCAAGACGATCATTACTAAAATATCTTAAAGCTGATGAAGATACATTTCAATATAAAGTCAAAGTGAAAGAAATTATAAAAAAATACAAATAAACGAACTTTTACAAACATAACAAAAGAACAAAAAAATTTTTTGACATTGATATGAAGTTAACATCAGAATGAAAGATTCCGCTAGCCGTCATATGCGCATTTGCAGCAAAATAATGCGATTCGCTGATGCAATATTTATAACGGTTTTGTGTATAATCGCACTTGCCTGGATAAAAACAGAATTTTGCAGTAACTTAATGCGAGTAAAAACCAAAAGTGAAACTTACTTTAGATTGAATAAATGGCGTTAAATCAACAATAGTTTCCACCCAATTTTTGTCTCTACGCTCGGTTTGCGACATTCATTTCCATAAAACTTCGGGAAAATTAAAATTTGGAGTAAGGTAGGATGAACATAAGAGAAGTGGTTTCTGTTCACTTAGCAGCGATAAACTTTGAACCATTCTACAACTTGTTGGGAAATTCGACATGCTTTCACACTACTTACCTAATAACAGTAAAAACACGATTCCAATCGTTATCTTTGTACTTGAGTCAAACTTTAAGCAGGTACAAACTCCAAACTCCATTTTCTTTATCAGTTCAATGTTTTCTGGACTAAATTCCCTGACCAGCCTCAAGTTGGTTTCTGTTAGAATTTTCACTATACAAACAGGAAGACAAGGTTATAATGAATGAAATGCTCACTTATTGTTGTATCTTTATTGCGTATCGGTCAATTAAATTCTTGTGTCTAATTGACAGCTTTAGGCACACCCATTATATTCGAAAACCAATCACAAGCATTGCTTAAGTTGTTCAAAGTTTCCGCTTCCGGTTGCGGAAGAGTTTGCCAAAAAAAAAAGTTAGAACGATCAGATAACGAGATCTGATGTCATCTTTCTTGTTTCAATTTTTTAATTTGTACCTGATCAAAAACACCTACGTTTTCTTATTTCGTTCTTAATATTAATATCAATATTGACTGTCAAGTCGATGTAACTGAAGTGATTGCCTACAATGGACACAACTGAAACATAAACAAACTTAACACATAAAATAATCAAACAGTGAGTGAATTAACAAATATATTTATATCAGGAACTCAGAGCTGGCTCTTTTCTTCCCGTTCGCTGAAGCAAATTCACAAAAAGCAAAGACAATATTGCAACGAAGGAGTCAAAGTTTCCGTTCCGTAACTGTAAAGTAAAAATTTGCGATACGTGAGACAAATTGAGAAATTTCTATTTGTGTGTGCAGGAATTCATGGTAAAGATAAAATAATTTTTCGCCGAAAACCCAGCTAAATAGGCCAAGACTAAAATAAATGTCTTATTTTTAAAAATTTTGTGGGTTTGATAGTTTTATTTCTTGCAGTTTCTCTCATCAATCTTATGTCAAGTGAGGTCCCCAACAAAGAAATCGACTAAATTTGAATTACTTACTTAGCACTGCAGAAACAATTGAAAAAACACACGCTTTTGAAAACTTTTTATATTATAAGTTTTTAATTATTTTTTATTTGGCTAGTCAACAATGAAGTGTTATAACCCCAGATTTACGTTTTTACTAAGCGTGGTTGTTACAAATTTGTGCAGTATAATATGATTTATTATTTTTCAAGCGTCAATCTTAATCTAGATTGGTCTTAACTGACGATACGAAGAAAGACCGCGTTTTATTCTTTTTTAGCCCAACGGGACACGGAGTAGGTCAATAGGCCAGATTTACTCCATTTTTGATGGTAGGAATAGATAAAAACAAAAGAAAAAATTAAAATGAATGAATTTGGGGTTATTGTCGGTTGAGTCATCACAGTTTGAATCCGTCTTGAATTCAAAGAAGAATGTGGAAAATTTTAATGACTTATTTTAAACAAGTAAATTTTTTAAAATGTTTTCGAAAACCACAAATGACGAAAAATAGGAACATAAAAAGAAATACCGACAGCTCCTTTTTTTCAGAGTTAAGAAGAACCGTAAAATACTAAAAAAGAGTGTGGAAAAAATACAGAAAATATTTTTTGCTGTTTTATAAAACCAGGATTAATGTTGATATTATGGCATTGCTGGAAGTGGAAATGTGAAAATTTTTCTTGAGTTTTGTGTTTATCTGCTAACACCAAATCACCCACATACGGAAGTAACAAATTTAGGAAAAACGTTTTTCTATTCTAGTGTCAATTTACTGTTAACGTAGGCGTCAGAAAGCCCCTTTGTTTTGGGACACACTTCACGGCTTACAACACCTGCTTAATCACTATTTAACTGTTTAATTTCACGTGTTTTCAGCCTCGATATTATTCCTTTAAAATAGTATTACTACTGTAAAAAAGCATAGTAAAAATCGCCATACAGAAGTAATAGCATTATTCAATGAAAGTGTTGTGTAACTTCATAAAATAAACTTGTAACGCAACATACACTGATAAAAATCAATGGCAAATAAAGAAATTGACAAACGTGAGCTTGAAAGCTATCAAAGGCTTATTATTTATTTGTATCAAGAATGACAGATTAAATCGAAAACATTTTAAAACAGCTTGAGCTTGACACATTTCTCTTGTTTTTTGGTTGGCTGTACTTTTGCCCGAAGGTCTACAAATTTACTGAAAATTTGAAAAGTATTTTTCACTGAGGATGTTACATTATGAAAATAACAAAAAGAAAAATTACGTGATAAATATTTAAGGAGCACTGAAATAAATGGAAATTTTAAACCACCTTTTTTAAAAGACGCGACGAGCAAAATCATGGGTGTCTGTTGACCCGGCGACTCGTACGTGAGTTTGGCTATATAAACAGGCAAATTTGATGTCGATCGAACGCCCTCGCCTGCCGTCGGAAATAAATCGGAGGCGATCGACTTTTGTCTCCGTTTTCGTTCGGCTACGATTTAATCTTTTCGTCCACTCCCCGAAGAGAAATGTGATCCATATTTACCTTTCATGTCACGCAGATTATATAAATTTTTTGTTAACCAAGTTTGCGAAATGGAGTCTTTAACACATTAACAGTTTTTGATCAATTACGGGTTTAATTTTAGACCATATATTATATTTTTATTATGATTTTGGTAAGTTTCAGTTATGCTCGCTTTTTTCAAACCCGTTTTAGCTTTAAAAAACTTTTAAAACTTATCATAGAAAGATGACCTGCTTGAAGTTGAAAACAAAAAGTTTTTTATAAAATAAGGAAAAGCAACGCACGTAGGTCACTCTTCGAATGTTTCACTTTCACTTTTCGGGTACCAAAAACGATTTTTGTTTTAAAAGCTTTTCTTTGCTCAAGTACCACGACAGTTAATCAGATGTTTTCCGCAAAGAATAATACAATGAAATATTTTATTCAAGGATAGTTTAAATCAGCTTACCTCACTTGAAAAATTGTTTGAATTAGTCGTTTCTTGCTTCTAGTTCTACCTTGTCAAAATGAAGTGCTGCTGAGCTGACTTTGAATTCTGATGGTGCTACTCGACAAAAAGAGTGTCTTAAATAGTGAATGAGATAGAGAAAAATGAGCGGAATTCAAATAACAAGCGACGCCTACACGAAATCAGCCGTCCCCGACGTACGGTGTGGTAAAGTACTTATTTTCAAAACAGCAAACACAAGCGAACGCAAGGCCGCCCAAGTATTGCTCAAAACTTTGAAATCTCTTCGTATTGGTTGTCGTCTCAGGTGTGTGACGAAATACCAGATAGTTTAAATTTCGACGGGGATTTGTCCATGAATGCTGAAGCAACTTTTATGACATCATGGGAATGGCAGCTCGTGGAGTGTCGCTTGCTCGCTGTCGGTTCAGCGGTTTTTTAGCGCCTTAAAAGAAAAATGTCACCCCGTTGACAATTTGAAACAGAAACAGGAAAAGGTTGGAAATCAATTAGCGGGTTTTCAAATTGTCTTAGGGAATTTCACTAGTAATAAAGGAAATCAATCTGCTATAGTTCATGTGCACATTGTTTCCTGTTTTGTTTTTTGGAGTTATTGCGCTATTTATTGAAGGGGTTATAGAAGTATAAACACGAGTTAATCATTTTAGTCTTTGTTTTGACCTGATTTCAAAGTCAAATTCTGAATGGGAGTTTACACCCTGCGAGTTCTTTTACATGAATAAATATAATTTTAAATTTTTTGTATAATTAAAAAAGGACATTGATAAAGATATTTCAAATATGAAAACATGACGGTATGACTTTAGCCACAACCTTTAAAAAACAACTCTTGTCTATTTTTATTCCAGTGACTGCATGATAAACTTCAATGTAGCGGGAAGATTGTACGAAACACATTGCGTAGTTCCCTTTCCTTCATATTTTATGTTTTTTAAATTGTTTATAGCAACGAATTTATCTCTAAGGGACATCAAAGGACTGTTATTGTAAGCCCACTCGGGCTCGATGAGTTTACAAGTATTTCAGACCAGACATAAACATACAAGTAAAAAACCCACGCTACTCACTTATTCCTCCAGCTCTCATATCATAAGCTCCCTTCCTTTATATTCAATTCCGCTATCTATACCTGACTTCCGGAAACCACAGACTTTCAATTACGTAAACATTGTGAGGCCAAAGTTTCAACACTTCTCCCGAAGCTTCGACGACGTCCTCCGAATGACGACGACGTTGTTTAAAATCATTCCCTAAGGCGATCCCCGACCTAGAAATGATCAAAGCTTCTGTTTATGAAATAACAATCGTAAGTTTTTTGCGGGGTTAGTGCTTCAAATGGAATGCTTTTGACGAATGCTATAACGTCGTAACTACATGTAGCGAGGTATATTTCCGAAACAATAACGTCAATATCGAATTTAAGTTGTGTATGCGATATGCAGATCTAGCTGTGTGTTTTGTTACTATTTTAGAAACACGAACTATTTTCGTCCACTTTTCTATTCCGAAAGATAACCATCAGCAATTACTGATGCATTTTACTTGGAACAGAATGTGATATGGCGTTTATGTTATCTTCTGAGTGATCATAAAAAATACAGCCACAAAAATAAATAAGGTTCATCGCAATTAATTCTTAATCTTAGCATTTTTCAGACTCACTTTGTTTTTAATTGGCTTATTACACTATATGTATCTAGCTCATAAGTATTGTTAAAGATTTCGTCGGCCCCATTTCAGTTTCACATCAATTGATTATCTGATGCACGAATATTTAGATATACGCAAACCAGTCGGGCTCAAACCAGCACTAAGCAAACCTGACAGAGACTTAAAATGGATTGTCTCAAAGAATTTTTAAAACTAAAGTTTACAAAAAGTTAAAAATTACGAAAACAGTTTCATGAATATTTTCAAGTTACAACAGAATACTGAACAGCATCATCTAAGTATATTCTCTAAATTCTGTAAAATTTTGAAGCGATCAGCTAAGAAACGCGAGGGCTCATGTTGAAAATGGAGACGATTATAAAAAAATTTCGAACCCGAACTATTTGAGTGTCTGCCATACGGAATAAAAATATACGTAAGATCTGTAAGATCTATCAGTAAAATGCTGCTTGTCAGTAAACCAACATGTAGGACGAGTCCCAAATAAGACGAAACAGCTGTCTGCGGTTGCAAATTATGACTTATTCCGTGCTCTTATTCATGTTGGTTCACTGACAAGCTTCTCTTTCACGTAGTATATCACTATCAGTCATTCATTTACCAGTTTTGTATGAATTTATACGGAATAATATTAGGTTTGTTATTTGATATACGTGCAACTACAAATTATTTTAGCTGCCATCAGTATCTACAAGCGTTATTGCAAATACGAAAATTGACCGAGAAATATTATTTACATGAGGTTTGCTAATTTACTAGAAAAATTCACATTTTAGTTTATAAAAGCTACATGCCGTGCTGGCGAGGCCAAATGAGGCCAAAACAGCTGTCCACGATTACTAACATTGGTGCTCAGATATAGTTTTTAGAGCAAAACTTTATCGCTACTGATTGAAAGAATGCTTTAGAATTAGTATATTTGCCGAGTTTGGGATTAATATGTGATAAGATGGTGAAGATATAGCCATGCGAAATCGCTATTTTTTA
>JAOEHV020203252.1:0-24619 GCA_025447995.2 Isaurus tuberculatus | reverse complement strand
GTCGGGGGTATAAAGCCGGGCCATCCGCATTGAAATTTAGTACTTCTAACTAGTGAGTCACACCGCCTCCATATAAGGAAGTTAAACCAAACATGGCAATGGTGGATGGTTTCGCGCTATATATGAGAGATTTACTTGTTTGGTAAGATCTCTAACTACCAATTTGAAGGTCCTGCAGGTTCGATACCCGGGCTTAACAAGGATCAAAAATTGTGCAACCTAATTATTTTCATGCAATCTTAAGGCTGGTTTTCACTAGGCATAAGCACAAGCATAAGCATAAGCAAAATTGTTCTGTGATTGGTTGAATACATTACGCTTGTGCTTGAGCTGATGTTTCTCCTATTTTCACTTGACATAAGCATAAGAAAAACGAACATGTTCGTTTTTTTGTGTCATGCTTATGCTAATGCTTGTGGTTATGTCTACTGAAAACCAGCCTTTAGCGGACAGGACGTTTAGTTGTTGCTATAATTTCTCAACCCGATTTATGAGGAGATTTAAACAAACTCACGTACTCATCAAGTCATCAATAAGAGCACGTTAAGCATCCCATGCTTTAGTCTGTCCTCGTTTGTATCGTTCTTTAATACTTATCGTCCCAATATCTATAGAATTATTTTGAAAACTGAATGATTTAATCCTGTCTTCAGGCCTCAAAGGCCCTCAAAAAAATTGTAAAACCATTGACTACCATTAGGATTAAAAATCAACTAAAAACTCACTATTATTCATTAAAATGTCGTACAATTAGTTTAGGGTTCATTAAGGTGAAACCAATTGAAATGGACAATATCTAGCAAAGATATGTATCCCTTAATATTAATTTACAGTACAAAGATATGTACAATTTGTATCTATTTTCACTTTATTGTTAATATTAATCGATTCTTCTTTTGCGCACTGATGTTGTTTTCTATTCACTCTAGTTTTACCTTGCTGTGGCAGGAAGCCTTGCATTGGAGCCTGGAATCCAGCAGTCAGACCTGGAAATGGCCCGGGCACGAATGGAGGCGAAAACCTGGGCACAACTTATAAAAAAAAGAAAGAAAATTCAAAATTCAAAGCAGCCAGAAAGATTTTACACCAAATGAATAATATAGTCTGTGAGTCGGCCGTATATTAGTGGTAGAAGGCGTAGTATGTAATAACTTGCAGAGTAGCTTTAATGGTATCGCGGCTTATTTCTAACGAATTTTTTAACGATATGATAGCTGAAACTAACCTTTTAAGTTGTATTTACACAGTCTATATAACAATTAATACAAATGAAAGTTTTTAAAGCCAAGACACGCATTTAAGGTGGCTCTATACAGGTTTTTGCGCGCGAAGCATGGGTACGAAAACTATGTGCAGTACCGTAACTTGAAGAATTTCTATTTTGATGACGTCACAAAAATTAAGGGTTTTTGAGTGATCTTAAAACGCATATTTGGCGCGTTCCAGAGGGTGTAATTTTTTGAAAATTGGTACATAGATAGGGTTTTCTGTTTCTGGCTGTTAGGAAAAACCTGAAAATTTTTACTCATTAATTAATGCAATACGCACCAAAATCGAAAAATGCGAATTCCTCCGAAAATTATGTACAGATTTTCTTGTAGCTTTGTCAGCTGAAACACCTTGGATGTTTACTCTGTTTCTCCAAAAACAAAGAAAATTCACCTTGTAGAAACCTAGAAACACCGTCTAGAAGTCAGGTAGGTTCAAAAAACAAACCAAGAAATTCTATCAGTAGTTACCATAGCAACAATATTTAGGTTTTGAAAGAGTCTTTCATACGTAGTCTAAGGCTGTAGGTTTTTATTATTACCATTCAACCGAATGCTATGTGGTAAACATTTGTCAAAAGAGAAATTATTTATGCATATATAATATCTAAAGCTTTGTAAAATACTATTTTATAGAGCCACCTTAAACTAATACAACTTTTCAGGGACAGATAGACGAAGTACACTACAGGACTTTTAGGACTTTCATAAGGTTTAAGTTTAGTGTCGTAAAAAGAAACCATTCCTACCCGCTCTAGCAGCCGAAAGAGCAGCTATTGGTAACAGGCCTTGTAAGGCTGCAGGGGAGGGGTAGGTAGGGCGTAGTGGCGTATATGAAGAGAAGGGCATAGCACCCAACGGCTGTACAGGAAACATTGGATGAACAGCACTAGGTAAAGTGGCGGGAATAAGCGGTGACGGCGCAACAGGACGCAATGCCGTGGCGGGAAAACTTGGTACCATAGCAGGTACGGTGCCTAGTACTGGTGTAGCTAGAAACTGTCTTTTTTGGGTTTTTGTTGACTTTTTGCGCTGGTGATGGTCTTGTTTAGTTCTTTCTGGAATACGTGATCTTTTCTCTAACCCTGCAAGAAATTACAATTTTTTTGTAACGAACTTACAAAATTTAATTTGTTTCATGGAGTGATACAACGCGGCGAATATCGATAGTTTTTATTCTTCTAAAATTTATTGCCAGTTCTCTGCAAAAAGAGAAATCGCAGGTAGCTTTTTTCTAAAAAAGATTTTGCAACTTTTTGATGAAGTCTTGGTCTCAAGTACCCAAAATTGTAATTCCATAAACTGGGCCACTAGTAGCGATAGAAGTAAAAATAAAAAAGAATAGAATAAGAATAAAACCAATAATTAAGTTATTATGACTAGTCTTATTATATATTATAAGTAGTTAAAAACCATTGCACAGGGCTTTATCTCATTTTTCACCTATTACATGGAGAACTAGTCTTTCAAAGAAATACGAAGAACTCCTTAATTATTTTATTTGTCTAAAGTAATATTTTGAGTTCCTTCAGTATGCAAATACCAAAAATGGGAACGGGATATGCACTATAGTGAGCACACGCCATACCTGCCATCCCATAGGGTTGTTGAATTGAAAATGGCATACTACTAATTAACTTTAAAGACAGACATCCTATTGGAGGTTAAGTAGTTAGTAGACGGGACATGCACTATAGTGAATACACGCCATACCTGCCATCCCATAGGGTTGTTGACTTGAGAGTGGCATACTACTAATTAACTTTAAAGACAGACATCCTATTGGAGGTTAAGTAGTTAGTAGACGGGACATGCACTATAGTGAATACACGCCATACCTGCCATCCCATAGGGTTGTTGACCTGAGAGTGGCATACTAATACCAGCTACTGCCTGCAGTTGGCGCAGTAATGATGTTGATGGACCAATACCCATGGAGGCTGGAACCATTCTACGGGCTGCGGCTGAGCGAGTAAAAGGCAAAGTTTGGCTGGGCCTGAGAGATGACGGATAATAACTGAAAATATAAAGATCAATAAATCAGTCATATATTTCATGGTGGTAAAAGAACTAAACGCTGTCAATGGTCTTCTTTATCAAAGCCAATATTAATCAGAAGAAATTCTGACCCGATACCGGGATTAGAACCAATTACATGGGCTCTCAAGAGAGCACGTTCTTTTGGTGTTCTCTTATAAGTAAAAACAAAAGAGAAGCTGTGGATTAATAACAAAACAACCTTTCGGTAAAAATCTAACCACACATGTGCAACCGTATTCCCCATAATGTTGGCAGCTACATGCAGCTTTTGTCCTCTTTTGGTGCTCATTAGCTCTACATCGCTAAGAGAAGTAATACAGATTCCAATGCGTGGCTTGGTCATTGCCAAAACCGAGAGATTCTTTTTTCGATTTAGTTTTTATAGTCTTGGTCACAAGTCTATAAAAACTAAAACGCAAAAACGAAGTCCTGGATTAAAAAACAAGCAGAAAAGAACCTTATTAAACATTACTATTGTAACCACATATTCTCACGTAAGTTCAAAGCTATTGGGTTTTTTGACACAGGTTATGTATTCTTATTTCTTTCACCGCGTTTTGAATTGTTCAAAATCCCAAAGAACAAAGATCAAAGAAAACAATTCTCAAAATCATTTTCCGATCCTACTGGCCCATGTAGCTGATGCTTTTCTCCGGTTTTTTAGTGATAAGAAGACGAGAGTCTTTGACTACCCGTTGATAGAACATTATTCTATCGCAGGTTTTGCAGCTAGAAAACCTGGTACTCATTCTGACAACTTTGTAAACATAGAAAGCTGACTCAATTTTGGCAAAAAAGAAGATGAAGCAATATTCGAAGCTCCGAATTAAACACTTAAGGATCTTTTTTTTCATAGTGGATTTCATTCAGAATCAAATTTTTTCCTGAAATTTTACTTACCCCATCCCTGCATCTAAAAATAAAGTCAACTCGTTCAACTGAAAAATGATCTTACTTTGATAGCTATGATTGGTAAAACTTACCCTGCTCCAAGTTGGGCTAATCCTGGGTTAGCAACTGGAAACCTAAAAAAGAATAATTAAACCTAACCATTCATTTAATAAACTAAAGTCAACTAGGTCCTCTCTTGGATCCTCTCTCCGCACGCATTGCCTGAGGTATTTTTGGCATACCCCAACCAGCCTTAAATCAGTCCCTGTATAGCTCACTGCTTGTGGCTGAAAAGCTATGCTGTGCTGACGAGTCCTAACAAGGACGAAACAACTGTCTACGGTTGTTCCAATTACTTGCATTGTAGTTAAGCGGGTGAAGCTGGTTGTGCGCATGCGTGCAGCTTCTGGCCAAACCGTGGAGTTGAGTTTGGATGGTTTTTGCTTTCTACTGTTTTACTGTTATTCCTTTTATAATGTTTGTATAGAATTGCGTCCCCTTAAGCGAACACAGCCTGAACTAAACTAAGGTGCGTGATTTAATGAAATCTAAGTTGAAATGTTTAATCGTCGCCATAAGAGTAAGAAGGAGCCATTTCGAGCGTTAGCCCTTCGTTAAAGCAACTGAACTAAACAAAGTTTTCCATTATGTTATCTTATCTTACCTTTTTTCACGTACGTTACAACACATCATACTAATTTATATAAAAGTTGGCTGTATTGCATACATTACCAAATATTTCATTACACTTATCACACTACATTAAGTAACATCGTGTATGTTATCACACAGCTATGCTTTGAAAGACATCCTTTCACGTTACCATGCATAAGTCTAAACCTTTTTAAATAAAAATATTTATTAACTCTGATAACTTCATTTGCGTCTCAAGCTCTGTCACTTTGTGGCTTAAGTTCATTTTATTAATATTGGAGACGGCTCAGATCTCTCCGATTTTGTCAGAGGAGGAAAACGGGAACACACGGAGAAAAACCTACGAAATCAGATTTATACCAGCCGAAGTCTCAGCCCTCATGTGAGGCAAAGGGTTCGAACCAAGGTCACAAAGGATAGACGCAGGAGCTCCTATGAGATGAACGTCTTAATGGACCGCAGCGGGAATTATTGATATTTTTTCATCTGTCAGATCACGTTACGAAAATGTAGTACTATACAATATTGGATGAGTAAAGTAAAACTACAAAGACAATAAGTAATTGTACCATTTACCTTGCAGGTAGAAAGGTCATTTGCTGGTTTGACATTGGTGTGAACACTGGATTCAACTGGCGCCTAGCTCTCGAACTTTTTTTTTTACCACTCTTTTCCTTTTTTGATTTCTTACTTTCTTCAACTCCCTGATTCCATAACGTTTCAAAACTGATTTTGTTCTAAAAATAAAACTAGGTAGATAAGTTTAAGTTCCTCTTGACATACCAACCCATAAATGCGTTGCAGGTACATCATAAATACTAAGCTAAAAGCTAAAGCTAAATACTTTTCTGAGCCTAGTGGCCCATGGTGCCGGCGCTTATCTCCGGTTTCTGTAGTGTTAAGCGGATGAGAGTCTTTGACTCCCCCTGGAAGGGACACTAATCCATCACAGGCTAACTCCCAGCCGAAGCTGGTACTCATTTAAATACGGACCTTGTAAGGATGGAAAAATGAGTAAGCTTTGGCGGAAAAGAAGTTCACATAAATGTTCAAATTTTGGGAGAGCCGGGGATCCAGCCTGGACCTTGTGGTTGGAAGGTATAGATCTTACCAAATGCGCCAACCACGCTGCCCACACCAACAACACACACCGCGGTATATACAATCATGAAGATCGTTAAATTTGCATTTCTAAATTACTACGGTGCAAGCTCGATCACATAAACGGAAACGGACATGTGTTGAGACAACCTCAAAATGTGTTTCTAAAATGTTACAAAAAACTTGGATTTCTTTTTTTTACAGCTCAGCGTACGAAAAGTGTTTCCGTAGTAAGCATTTTTTATATGTTGGAAATCACAATTCCGTTTGGTTGTATAATTATTACACCATCCCACCATTATCATAATCAGTTTTATCATTTTCATGTCGTTATTAATTTCGCTGTCCTTTTCATTGTCAAGTCATTATGAAAAATACTTTCAATTATCGTTCTTGTGCCTTATCATTGTCATTAGAGGTTCACTGTCTACCCCGAGCTTAATCTATTTATCCAGTCAATGCTAGTGCTAAAACGTTATTCACAAAATTATAAATATGGGCATTAATATTACTTGTATGTTTTCCTAATATTGCTACCCTCGTCGCAAATCATACTTTTTTGGGAACAGCAGAAATACAACAATAGGTTTGGTATGTTTTCACCTTGTTTGTCTCCGGGTCGCGACTAACATGTTCCCGAGTTGTTTTAACATCCACATTGACAGTCGGTGAACCAACGTGAATTGAGTGTGAGGGGTGATGATGTAAACCATACTGAGCCAGTGGTATCAAGTTGTTGGCAAGCGGGTATCCCATGTAATGTGGAGTCTGAAACATAAATGACAGCAACAGCTAGAAAGACATGACCGAATGATATCTCCTAATATGTTGGGAACAGGATGAATAAGGAAAAAACTGATGTTCGATAAATTGAGCTCCCGCATGTGCAATTTCATGAATGTAATCTAGTGTTTTTCAAGGTAAAACAATTCTTTACGAGCGAAGTGGCCGTCTAGGTCGACGCTTATATCTCCGGTTTTTGTTGTGTTAAGCGGATGAAAGTCTGTGATTTTCCTGGATGGGGCACTAATCCATCGCAAGTTAGCTTCCAGTAGAAGCTGGTACTCATTTACCAACCTCCTAAGGATACAAAGCCAAGTGAGCTTTGGTCAAAAAGAAAGTTGCACAAACGCTCAAATTTCGGCATAATCTGGAACCAAACCATGAAACTTGTAGTCGAATTAAATAAAAGTAACTGTGCAAACTTCTATAAGTATTCATTTTATTCCTTTTAGTTCTCTCGACAAAATGTTTTGGTAAAAAACGTTTTTGTAAAGATCTAATACCGCATGAGTTGAGGTCAGGAAAAAGAGAGGGTAGTTGAGTTCTAATTTTCAAATAATTAAAAAAAAGAGATAGTTTTGAGAACCTACCGCGAGAAGATGTGACATTGGCGAGTACATGGTCGGATAGCCGGCTGTGAATGGGTGAGCAAATGCTGAAGAATATGGAAATGCTACTGCTTGCTTTTTGGTTTTCTGGCTGGGAATAACTTCTCGTTTAGAAGAATCTAAAACATTACATTAATAAATTAATTACAACTTAAACAAATAAAAAAAAATTCAGAAAATGTTATCTTTTATTAAGGCATGAAAAGTTGATAGGTATCAAATGGGTTTTCAATTTTTCATTGCTTCGTTCCTCTATTGATCAATCGATAAGCGATATTGAATCTTTTATTATATGAATTATCACCTACCTTCCTGACTCGGCCCAGGCTCCTGTTGCTGATTCTCCTGCTCGCTCCCAGATAACATATTGAGTTCATCTTCATGTCCCAGATGCCCTTGCGGTCCCTCCTGCATAGCCTGCTGCTCCTCGCTCACTGGTGCAGGGACTGTGTTGAAGGAGGCCGACATGTTTTCTTCAGACGGTGGCCCTCCGTCCATTGCGCTTGGCGTCAATTCCTCGTTGGGGAACATCGCTTGACTAGACGGTTGGAAGGCTTGAGCCATATCTGGAATAAAACCCGTTTTATTTATGGCTTCTTTAAATAAATTTGTTTGGACAATGCAACTGACATGCTTAGTATTTTTTTTCTAAGATAAACTTTAGTTTTCCTGATTGTTAAAGTTAAGCACAAGAAATAGTATTTAATATCTTTCTTGTTTTACGCTGATGGTAACCTTTGCCGTTGTTGTTATTGCGCGTGTAACCGTACGCGTTATCTTTATCGTTTCCATTTTCCTTTTTTTCTTTTTAATGTTACCATAAATGTTAGCAATACCGTTATTTAGACAAGTAAAAACAAACGATATAATCTCCCGACGTTTCGGCGACCTCATGACACCATTATCAAGGGTACAAATGAGAATAAAATTAACAAATGCAAGTTCAAGCTGTTTCAAAGCTCTCTAGAAATGCATGAAAAAATTCAATTGTCTTGTCAACGAAATGCTTTATATCAAACAATTAACACCGAGTTTGAACGTGCAAACGGACTCTATCCGTGCTAAAGTATTTGTATAGTCACCTCCGCTATGTAAATTAGTTATAACTCTTGAATTCGCATTTGTTAATTTTATTCTCATTTGTACCCTTGATAATGGCGTCATGAGGTCGCCGAAACGTCGGGAGATTATATCGTTTGTTTTTACTTGTCTAAATAACGGTATTGCTAACATTTATGGTAACATTAAAAAGAAAAAAAGGAAAATGGAAACGATAAAGATAACGCGTACGGTTACACGCGCAATAACAACAACGGCAAAGGTTACCATCAGCGTAAAACAAGAAAGATATTAAATACTATTTCTTGCTAAATCATTGTTAATACGAATACCGTTATTGTATCTGTTATTGTAAATGTAGCCATTGTCGTTGTCGTAAGTGTGGCCATTGTTAGCACCGTTATCATTACCGTTTTCGTTACCTTTAAAGTTGTTGATTCTACCGTTATCATTGACGTAATCGTTATTATTATTAGTTAATTTTCCTTATCATAATCTTTATTATTACCGTTACCATTTGCGTTATTGTTAATGTAACCGTTTCTGTTACTGTCAGTTTTGTATATCGTCACAGCTACGTTGGTGTAACCATTTATCACTTTCATTTCAGTATCCTTATCATTATCACTAATGCTATTATCTTTTTTACCGATATCGTGACTGCAATCGTTTTTATTCTTTACCGTTGTCATTACCGTTATTGTTATCGCTAACGTTATTGTTACCGTTATCATTATTGCTCTTTCTTGTATGTTCAACTCAAGCTTTTTTGTATGAGAAGATGACGATTGTTTGAAACACACTCAAGAAGCTAACAAAGAAAAATATAGGGAAGCCATTAACTAAAAGAAAACCGAAGGATAAAGTGGCGATGAGTACAATAAAGGATTTTCGAAAGGTATACAACAGTTCATAAAGTTGGACTAAGACATAGTTTGTGGATTGCATCGGCATTTTTTCTCCTCTTGGTGGAGGTTTTGTATTAAGTAAGAATTATCAGGCTATCATTCTTATTATAACTTTCATCGTTATTAGGGAAAGAATATGCACCTTTAACATGTAATTTGTGGTAAAACAGTTACGTTCATTACCTGCTGTAGGAGCGAATTCCCCGGTCATACCACCTAATTCACTAGAACCCGGTAAGTTCATACCACCCATTGTTCCACTAGAGACTGAGCCGTCTATATAGGACCCAACTGATTGCTTGTCCTCTGGACTACCATTGCCCATCTGAGTAGGATGAAAACGAAAAATTTCATTTAGCCTTGACTTGACTGTCATGCTTTCAAGCATGTCATCAGCTAATTCCTTTAGAGTTATTGACTGTGCTGAAAATCCCTTTCAGTTAAAAATCAAAGAAGCTTTAAACATTCTTTGAGAAACGTGCGTTTTAAAACAACAAGTCAACTGTGAATATTTAAAATTATCTTTATAAATACTTCAAATAAAATTTATTAATTTGCATATTCTTTATTATATAACCCTCCGATAGAGCTTTGCTTTGCACTACTGATAAGAGCAAGCGACTTACATTATAATCGTCGTCATTTTCTTGAGATTCTTCTAAGTACCTGTCTTTAAGGTTGTTGTATTACATTTAGGTGATCTGTTTTGTGCTGAAAAAATAACTTTGAGTTTTTTGTGAAAACCAAAAACATTATTGTCAAAAATGAATTTACCTGGTAGCCATTTTCTTGTGGGTCTTCTATCTGTTGTCGCGCTGTCGCTTTGACATCTTTACTTTTCTGTGCACGAGGTGTCTTGTCTTTACATGCACATGGACCACACCCGCCAAAGTGGCCCCCCCATGGCCAGCCCCATCCCCAACCAATGCTGCCAAGGTGGCCACACCCAGGATATACGGTGCCTCCCCAACCATAGCAGCCGGGGTGATAACCGATTACCTGTAAGTTTCTTGTATAAGTTTGTTTGTTGATCATATTAGCAAAAAATGCTTGAATGCAGCACTTAACTTCGTAAGAAGGAACGAAGCACGCAGTCATGGTACTATGATTTATTGTTAGTTTAGAGGTAATAAGCTAAGTTAAATATATAGTAAAACTAGTCTAGTGGACAATGAACTGGTGTTTAAAAACCTGTTTTTGTTGTGTTAAGTTGTTAAACTGTTTTTGTTGTGAAGTTCGGGAAACAATTATTTTCCCTTATTTTTTTGGTTAGTAATTAACTGAACCGTATAATATATAAGATATGAATAAAGGTGTTTGATTGTTGTTGAACGAAAGGCAAGTTTGTTTGAAAACATTAGAGGTTTCTCGACAGAACCTCCAGCCAATCTTACAATTTAAATAGGCTAAAACTGTTCTAACACAAACTGCACTCTTTTGAAGGCAGAAAATGTTACAGCAACCATAGAACAGCGTGTCAACATGTACACAACTATAGAACCTTTTGAAAAAAAAAGAATGATTCTTTGGCTCAAAACATGGTTACAAAGTGAATATCATTAGTTGGAAATTGAATGCCATGTCGAACATATCAAACATGCGGTAGGAGCTCGTCCATTTTGTAACAGTGAGTGCGTATGGCATCAAAGTAAATATTGCACCACACTTTGTTAAATTACCAGTATATGAATCAGTGGTTTTATTATTAATCGTTCAGCAACCAAAAACAGCGAAACAGCTGATAGTTCCCCTACCTGTCTCGTTTGTAGTTTCTTGGCACCTTTGTCAATCCCTCTTGGTATGTTTGACCTGTGATGAAAAGGGCCCCAAACACCAAAGCCATAGGGTCCAAGGGGACTAAGGGCGTGTCCAAAGGGGCCATATGCACCCATCAGGGGCAGTACTCCTCCGATACCACTACCAGGATACACTTTTCCTCCCCAACCATAATGTCCCGGGTTGTAAAAAGTGACGTGATGTCGTCTCTGGGCATTGTCTTCTTTCTTGTCATTTAACCCTTTCTTATTCACATCCGATCTCAAAAAGCCGTGTCCATGGCCCAAACCAAATCCGAAACCACCGTACCCTAACCCGTAACCATATCCGTGCCCCAAACCAAAGTGGTTTCCGGGATAGTTGAAACCACCAAGGCCGATACCATTGCCGTAGTTATTATAAAAATATCCATCAAAGATGCTTCCGGGATAACCACCATATCCATGAGCGCCAAATCCGTATCCCGGGTATTGCTCCCACGGTAAATCATACCCGGGAAAAGAATCAAAGCCGTGCCAGCCACCGTACCATGGACGATTTGAGATTCCGGGGAAACTAAGAAAACGCTTTGATGTTTTGCCTTTGGAGTTGCCTTTTTTGTTTTCTTTAGGGATGTCTGATCTGTGTCCTGCATATCCGAAAAGGCCTGCACCGTATCCTACTCCCCATCCCCATCCCGGATAGCCCCAATTTCCCCAGCCCCAACCTCCCCACCCTCCCATGTTTCCTGGCCACCAGCGTTTTGTAGCCTCTGACCCACTTACAGATGATCGTGCGAACGAATTAGAATTTCCATTATCCGGGACTTCGGATCTGTAAAACCCATGTCCCCCATCTAACAAGCCCGGGAATGCGCCATGACCAACACCCCATCCCCATCCGGGATATCCCCAATTACCCAAACCCCAACCACCCCATCCTCCCATGTTTCCAGGCCACCATCGTTTCTTCGTGTTTGAGTCAGCGATTTCCCCTTTCTTACTGGACTTGGTACCACTTTTTCTACTAGATTTTGGAACTTCTGATTTGTAGAAACCAAATGAAGGATACCCTAGCCAGCCATGATGCCCCGACAAACCACTAAGTCCGAAGCCTCCACTCCATGAGGAAGTCCACGGCCAGGTGGAGCCGGGCCACGCATTCACTGTGCCCCAGGAGTGACCACCATGGTAAGGTCCTAAGTGGATGGCATCAATCACGTGCTTCTTGTGATTTTTGTCGCTATCCTTCTTGGAAGGAGCTTTTTTTTCTGAAAAAAAAATTGTTCTTGTATCAAGGCTTAAGAATAGCTGCTATATTTCTACATAAATTTTGTGTTTGTAGTAGTTGTACAACACTGCAGACATAATATTAGCTTAAGTATTATTAATATTTTTTTTTGCTAACGAAAAACCATTTTACCGAACTCTTTTGTTTTTGTACCAGTGTTAGAGAACATGAGAATGAGATTTCAGAGTAAAACTGAACCATTAGAAGCAGGTATGTAGAGCAAACGTCTTTTTGAGCAGCTTTTTGTTGTTAAGATTTTTGTTTAATACAGTTGAACTCATTCATCTTTAGAAATCTTCATAAAAATTAGAATAAAACAAAAGTCTAACCATTTTAGAGCAACAGTTTAGTTTCGAGAATTTTTTTTACACAAACTATGTTAACAATCACAATGAACTTGAACATTTTTGCCGCTCCATGTTGTTAAGTAAAAGCTTTATACATTATTTTGTACAAGATCACAATTCATTTGAGAAAAATGATGTGGTTTAGAGCAATCTTCAATAATATATAGTTAGTATTATTTCTAAGTTTACTGTTTTTACATGGTCAATGAATCAAAACAATAAATAAAGCAAATGTCCCTCCCCATCGTAGTTTAAACAGCTGTTTTAATTGCTCTATTTTACCTTTAGCGGGTAGTCCTGTTTTTTCATCGGCGCTATCTTTAGATCTTCTGAAGAGACTCCTGACATTGACTGTGTTTGAGTTTTCTTGGTTCAGAAGATCTTCAACGCTATCTTCTCCCTTTGCTTTCTCTTTAAGTTCTTTCGAATAAGAAAACTTGTATGGAAAAGCTCCATTTGTGCGTATTAAAACAAATAAGAAAAAGACACAAACTATTGGCGAACGTATCGCCATATTTGTCAAAACAATTTTCAGTCTATGAATGGGAGATTTTGTGTTTGGTCAAATCATAAAAAGTATCAAAGGGAATGACATAAAATCAGATCGTTAGCGAGACAATAAAATACATCATCAATCTTTGTGTCTTTGTTTTGTTTCATGGTAGTTTCTGTGGATGACTGATCAAGATCCCTTCTCATTGGCCAGTTTTGATATTACATGTTTTCCAACTTGTTTTGTCTATCAAAAAGTTTATCAAAATCAAATTAATAATTTAACTACTAGAAAAAGTCAATTAAAACGTTCTTTCTTCAGAAGCAAGCTTGTTTGGAGGTATAACGGTTTAAAACAAATATACTTTTCTATAGAAGGGAAATTACAAAAATAGGCATCGGTGTTCATTGCATTGACCAAAAACCATTTAAGCTTCTTTGAAAAAACTCTAACGTCCAGCCGTTACATCTATCAAATTTTGAATTTTAGATTGTATATTAAGTATGTGTGAAGACAGATTAGACCAAAATGATTTTCTACGTCTTTATATTCTTAACCTTTCTAAAATCACATTTTAAAAACAAAAGAAATGTTGACCGAACTCTCCCTGTGTAAAGGAATTCAAGTCGATGTCGGACTCTGGATCCATGCAAGTTAACTCCAGCTCGCGTCCTTGAATCGAATTCCATATCAAAGCTCGTAGATTTCGGTTCCCGCTCGTGGATTACGGCTCAAAGGTCGTGGATTAGAGTGTAACAGTCCAACTTAACCCCTGTCCAGATTAAACCCGGGTATAGTTTGGCCTAGGCCAGAATATACCCCAGGATATAAACTGGCCTAGAATAAATCATACTCGGAGGTGTAAAAAGGGCTAAGTCACACTATACCCCTCTAGGCCAGAATATCCCTATCTAATGCGGTAGGCAAATCTCAAACAATGTCTCGTTAATTATGTGTGTAAGCGGAGTCGTTAACTGTGACTTAATTTTAAGAACAAATTGGTTGATGGTTACGAAATTTTTTCTTGGAAATTGACCTCCGGTCAATCAATTCTTTTTATGTAGCTGTATCGCAGTGGATACAAATAAACCAAAAAGTTAGTTAAAACTAAACTACAACTACTTTTTCTTAGTTTCAAAAGCAAATTTTGAAATCAAGTTACATATTAAAATTCGTTTTTGTTATCTGTCATTGTTGCTAATTAACAAGCTGTCAAACTTGACACCTTGAAAACTTTTGAATAGGAATAGTTAAAAAACGTTTCTCGAAATACCTCGATAACGAAAAAGGATTTTGGATTTTAGTTTTCAAGTTTTGATAGCTCTTATACATGGCTATGTTTTAAGTTGAAAAAGAAAAATGTGTAAATTGAGTCCTAAAAGCTACGTCTGGTACCTGAAGTCAGTTAACTTTCTCATATAAACTACCTGACATAGCTGAAACTCCAATAAATTGCTGAAAAGTAAGTAGTTTTTGTATATATCACCTAACGCTATTGGTATCATGGGGGTATAAACTGGCCTGATAGGTATGAATTGGCCTAGGCCAGAATATATTCGGGGTATACTCTTGCTTAGGCAAGTTTATCTCCGGGTATAGTCTGGACTGGGGGTATACTCTGGCCTGTTACACCGGATCCCAGCTCGTATATTACGGATCGAAGCTCGTGGATTACTGATCCAAGCTCGTGGATTCCGGATCAAAGCTCGTGGATCACGGATCCAAACTCGTGGATTACGGATCAAAGGTCGTGGATTCCGGATCGAAACTCGTGGATTCCGGATCAAAGCTCTAGGATTACGGATCAAAGCTCGTGGATTACGGATCAAAGCTCGTGGATTACGGATCAAAGCTCATGGTTAAGCCCGCCTAAAAATTGAAACATCAGTTCGGCTCCCAAATCATTTCACTGTATCTTAGACGTTCAGGGTGTTGAGAAATCTACGTGTACAGAGAATGAAATCCCAAAAATTTCGAAATGAAGAATGAAAAATTTGATAATATTTAATTCCATTATTCAGATTTGCAGAAATTTTTGTCGTCAGTTATGACACTACATGAACAAGATTGACTCTTTTGCTGCGATATTTAAAGTAAGATGTTTAAAAGCGGGTCTTCAGAAATGTTAAAGAATGGTTAATTATTACTGTTACTTTTTAAAACGAATAGACATTTTGTAGGAGTTCTATTTTGGTTACTCATTTTATTATAACCTTAACCAGTAGGGAAGAGAACCCGTAACAATTATTCTTGGGGAGGAGCTGCTAGCAGGTATATCATGGACGAAGATGTTTGTCTTGTGTTGGTTAACAAAGCCTGAACATTAATGATTTTTACAACATAGAACCGTTATCACCAGCTCAACCGGATGAATACAAAGCTGTATTAAAATTTTCATAAATATTCTGAGCAGAACATCAGAACTTTCCTCAGGTGCTATAGAGGTTTAACTATGCTTGATTTGTACCCTCTCATCAGTCACGCTTTCATCTTGGTACAAAAGGTAACCTAGTTGTAGCTCCTTGGAACAAATCAATTTACTGCTTTAGAAATGCGGCTCAGTGCTTTCTCAAGGCCTAGCTCCATACTTCATAAAAAAACTACTTTGGGGTGACTAAAAAGCTGTTAATGTTAACGTTTTGATGAAAGAAAATAAAATTACATTACCATTATGATATGGAGTGGGCGTGCATGTTGATCACATCACAGCGTTAACTTTTAGAATTCGAAAAATTTTCTTGTGTTGAATGATAAAAAACGTTACGGAGTAACTTGTAGGGGAAAAAAAGTTTTTCTTCAGTTTTTCATATCATTGGAATGAACCAGTTAGCTAGTGGTGTGGCCATTTTGCTGAGTTTCAATCTTGTGATTGAAAATCAAGCGGCACCGATGAAGGGAACACTGCAAACTCAAAAGGGGAAAAGTATTCTTATCTGGAAACCTAAAGGAAATTCTGTTACACATCATTCTTTGTTACATGGCATCCGTAAAGTTAGTGCCAAACAGAACAACCGAAAATGGTATAAAAGGGGCAAACGAAAGAGGTAACTGCAACATGTGCAATACTTCATATAACAAATATTCATCATGAAAAACAACTTTTAAGTTGTTATTTTAAAAAATATGATTATGGTGATTAAGGTTTGTACCTCGGTTCTTAGTATAGACATCATAAACAATACTTGTGATTATGTACACTCTTTGAATAACTTCGTAAGATAAGCTAGGTTACAACGGGATTAAATGTCGCCTCAAGGTTCACAGCAATTAGGGTTGCATTGAAGGACCCACTAAAATTGACCTGCTCCCATCACTTGTTGTTTTATAGCTCAGTTGGTAAGAGCGCTTCGCTTACATCGTAGGAGCTGTGTGGGTTCAAATCCTGTAGGAGCTTTGTGAGCTCATTCCCGTAGGAGCTGCGGGTTCAAATCCCGTTGAAGCCTAAATTTTTTTCAAGGCTTTTCTTATGCAATTTCACAAATAGATTGTTCAAAACGAGGTATTTAACAACTATCCCAGCTGAAATGATGATGAATTAGAGAGTTATGTTCTGCCACACAGATTTTCAAGGTGTAAACCAAAGTTATTAGCTTCCTTTTTTCTTCTCTCCCCCCCCCCCCCCCCTGTCCTCCCCAGTCTGAAAATATGCTCCTACGTTCCGGCAAATTACATTTCGTCATTATTTCTTTTTTCTTCTTTCAAGGCTGCTTTGCTTCCAAGATTATGTTTTCTTTTCTGTTGTCTGTGGTGAAACAAGTTGCAATATGTAGCTTTTTGACTTCTATTCTAGAAACAAGTACTTCGGGTCCATGGTGCGGTTAAGATGTCTATGAATCAAAGTATTATTTTGTTTTAACTTTAACTAAGTTTCGTTTACTTCATTTCATAGCTTTTTTAGAAAGGTAGCTCGTCCAATATCAAAAATCAATGCTCAGCGCAGTTTTCTTGGTGCTCCATGGTTTCACGAGTGGATTCCCTGTGACAGTGAATATGGGGACTGGTTTGGTCAGCCCTGTACACCATGTGACTGTACAGGTGGACAGAATGAGTACCCCGGATGTGACTGTACAGGTGGACAGAATGAGTACCCCGGATGTGACTGTACAGGTGGACAGAATGAGTATCCCGGATGTGACTGTACAGGTGGACAAAATCAGTACCCCGGTTGTGACTGTACAGGTGGTCTATACGAATACCCCGGATGTTGCTGCGATTTGCCCTGGTTGCATCCCACAGTTCCATGTTGTTGTTGTTGTAAGTCTAATTACTAGGTTTCACCTGGCATTCAGTTTATGGTTTTTTTATTTACTTATCTGTAAGCGATACGTTTAATTACCAAATTATAAAGCAACAATAACACAGTGAAAACGTTTTGCTGAAAAGTACTTTTTTCCCCTTTTTGTAAAGGACCAAAGGGAAAAAAAAGAGAAAAAGTACTGAAACAGTCATCATAAAAATGGTTATTGCGGAGATCAAAATGATGATGGGGATAATCAAGCTGATGGTAGTTAGTGGCTGTAGTGATGATGGTAATAGTGATGGCAACGAAGATGATGATAATTATGAAGATGATGGCGGTGATGGTGATGGCGATGAAAATGATATTATTATATATCAAGTGTCAAAGTTCATTTGTTCTAGTATCTTATTGGCTAAAAGATCACGTGAACGTAGGGAAATTCCACTGTTCCCCGCGAAAAGGTCTGCGAGGGCATTAATAGTATTAATGCCCCGGGCAACAATAACCGGAAGTCATACATACGTCACGTGAAAATCCGACCTTTGTACCAAAAGTTTTTTTCCAGTGTTTTTTAATTTTGCCAATTGAATTTTCAAAAACAATGGAGGAAAAGGAAAACATTACCTCCAGATTTTTCCAAGTTGTTAAATAATAAAATTGGTTTTGTCTTGTTCACTGTTTTTTTGTTCACTTTGACACTTGATATTATAATAAATCACTTATTTACTGATCCCTCGGGAAAGCAGTATGTTTTGTGATCCCTTGACCGAATCGAAGATGTTTGCCTCGGGAAACATCATCGGTCTCGGGATCACATACTGTTACTTGATGATGGTAATACAGATGATCGTGATGATAAAGATGATACTCTTAAAAAATGATGTTATGATTGTTTTGATGATGATGATGATGATGATGATGATGATGATGATGATGATGATCGTCTACTAAACAACATACCCGCCGCGGGGTAGTTTTCAACATGATACAAACATTTTCATGAAGCCAAATTAAAAATAAAATGCTTAGATGAATCATTAAAATCGGCAAAACCTCAACCGCAAACTTTCAGATCTGATTGACGTAGCTCCTTGGAAGCTTGACTGAAAAGGAACTAAATTAGCCACTTTAGAAACGAGCTAGAGACTGGGACGAGGTTGGCAGGGCAAAGGCGCTTGGGATTGTTACGGGGGACAACTTCCTCTCCGTTTACTGAGTAACTTATAAAAAAATATCGATGTTTGATATTAATTACTTAGACAAGCCAAATAATTTTTTTGCATTCTAAAAGTCCAGAACCATATCGGAAGTCTGTTGTAATTTCGCTGCAGTAAAGATGCAATTAAATTTCTTAAGTCTTTTATTTGTTTTAGATTTTGAGACCGAAGTTTTTATGTAAAAGCATATTGCCGGAGTTTTAAACCCGAATAAAAAAAGACTGCATAAAAAAACGGCGTAAAATTGCAAAAAATAATATGATAAGTGAAGAGGCCAAGCCTCAAATACTGTCCTGCACGGGAAATCTACAAATTATATTTATGAAATTAAACATGACTCGACAAGTTCAAGTTATTAGTAATGCAAAGAAAGTCGTTGTCGGGTTTCCTAAAAGTTTTAGCTACGAACCTGACTGTCTAACTCTAGTTCTACACACACTTAACTCGATCCCAGTTACTAGTTACAAAAAATAAAGTTATATGATCGATCTTTTCTCGTGCCTAGAAACAGCTATAGTTTGATTCTTCAAAGTAAACACACAACTAAGAACTTGGAATCACCGGGTTTACTTCGATGACAATACAAACCAGAATGCAGCAGGAATACTTTAGTACCTTGAAATTTGTTTACAAGTTATATAGGGTTGGCTTCTTTTTTATTGTAGTAATATATGCAATTTTTTTCTTTTAGATTTTACTGCATGTTAATTTGATTTACTTTTATCTTTTCCGCCCTGCCCCTGTCAACCGTGTATATTTTGTAATTACCCGTTGACCGAGACAGAGTGGAACACGGCCTATCTGTAAACCATAACATTGTTATGAGATTTTAGCCGTGTTTAAATAATGGATTCATCATCATCATCATCATATATTCGAAGAGGTAGCTGTCCCCTGTAACGATCCCACGCGCCTTTGCGCAGCCAACCTCGTTCCAGTCTTTAGCTCGTTTCTAAAGTGGCAAATAGCTTGCTGTTTCTGTGACAAGTTACGTTTCTCGTCTGATTTATCTGTTTACATTATAATGGCAATGTGATTTACAGGCGGTGGGTCAGTCAACGGAGGAAAAAACAAAGGAGCAGGACAAGCTGTCACGACTCCTGTTCCCGTGCTATCAACTGGACCTGCAGCTTTTGACAAGACGGGGAAAAAGAAACAAAAATCTTAGTTGAAAATAGCTTGTTGTCTGTCTGGTCAATTCAAGTGGTATCGATAATTACATTTATAAATGTTTTGGTAAAGTGATTCAATCACAGCCTTGTACTAACAAACTAACAAATTTTGATTATTTCAATCCAAGTTTAATAAATAGAAAAACTACAGAGTACTTTAAAAAGGCACGCGAAGATACCACTTTTTCGTCTTGTGTTGAAATGATCTTTACCGAAGAAAGTACCAAACAAACAAACCGGTGCCTATTTTGGGCTATTTTCTTTTTCCTTTGTAAAATTAACGAAGTTAAACTTTAAATAAAGATAAAATTAAATCTAACTCCCCAACTGCCTAACCACCATAGACAAAACATTATTGCTGACTTTGGTACCACTTAGTTATTTCAGTAAACATTGTCCTAGTCAAGCAAATGTTACTCTAGCAAAATTGTAACAATTGTGTGATAAATTAAAAATATGTAAAAAGAACACATTTTTAAATAAAAGAAACAATTTCGAAGTTATGGTGATCTTTAACTTGGAATATATTCAATTCAACTCAGGTATATATGGTTTTTGAAAGAAATCCATTATTTCTTTTATAGTTTGAAAAATACTTGAAATTAACATAAGTTCGTAGCGTTTTCGTTTTTTTACATAAAATTTGGTCATAAAGGATTAATGTTGCCCGGTATATCTCTCGTACCACAATACAGTTTCAATGACGCTTGTAGATAAACACCAGTGAAAGTGAACAAACAAACAATCACCGTTGAACCTTAGCGGGTTGTCTATTTGAAAATGATACCATGGAACAACGTTTATGTAGTTTGGGCAAATATTGTCGCATATGATGTAATGTTTCAATCAGCCGACCGTTCTTCTTATTAAACTATTATCAACAAACGACTCAACTTTTAGTGAACGGTTTTTTACTTTGATTTTTGGTAAAAACGTTTACAATGAGAATTCTACTAATACTGTCTCTGTTTGCTGTGCTTGTGATGCGAGTAAAAAGTTACCCATATATTTGGGAAACCAAGAATGAAAACAGTCTGTTGAATGAAGATGTACAGGAAAACGATGATAACAGCGGCAGTGGAGACCAGGATGACAAAGAGAATGAAACGTCTGGCGTGGAAAAAAAACGAAGCGTCAAAGATGAAGGAGAGAAAGCGAAAGAACATGATGGTAGTGGTCACCAACAAGATCAACAGGAGAACCGACCAAAGATTAGTGGTCCGATCACGGTTACACCGTTTAAAGCCAAAACCAAACTAGCTGGAGATTTCCCTCAGTTCATAAAACATCCCGGTGCACACCCATTTCATTATCCACTTATTCCAGTGCCTGTTGGTAAGGTCAGGCGAGGTCCACCAGGTTCCTTCTTCTACTCGAGTCCCTACGGTCTACTCAAGATAACTCCCTTCAAAGTTAGCAAAAATAAAAACTTAAAGAAAAGATGTATGTGCGCTTTCCCCGGTGGATGCCCCGAGGAGTTTGAAATGTCTGGTTTCCCCTGTGGTATGGGAGGTTGCGGGGGATTCGGAGGTGGGATGTGTGGGATGGGAGGAGGTGGATGTAATGGTTGTGGAGGTTTCGGAGGTGGGTTTGGATGTGGTGGTGGATGTGGTAGTGGATGTCCAGGATGTTGCTGTGGAGGTTTCCGACCCGTTCCAATGCAAATGACCATGGGTAAGTTGGATTGACTGTTAAATGATTTTAGCATGTTTTAAGGCCGATTTAAAGAATAAAAGCAGCAAGTGCTCTTTTTAAATACTACAAACAATCGATTAATCGCCAGGACCGTACACCGAGAGTACCTTGGATGCGTTTACAAACTCCTCACCACCTTTCCCTTAAGGATTAACTGAACTTTTTTTCCATTAATCTTTGTAAAAATTTGAAATTGTAAGATAAAAAAAAAACTGACAGAAAATACCAGATACCTCGAGAGAGAGCACTGTCTCATTATTTACAGAGAAAATCTAAACCGGCCTACATCAACTTAAAAATTAAAATTATATACCAAGAGCTTACCCAATGACCTCCTTAAATGCTTATCCTTTCGTCAGTATGACCTCGTTTTTTTTCATAGTAATTTTCAGTCTGGTTTTAAATATCCGAGACGAAGATGAAACAAAAAAAATGTACGTTTAAACGCACACAGTACTCTAAGTAGTATAGTAGTATAGAATCTTTGCTTGTCTCAATAAGCATATGTTTTGAATTCGCAAAATTTAAATTATCAAGTATAGTAGTTGTTAGTAATACTACAACATGCGAGCTAAGAAAAAATAGTTATGATGTTCCAAGCAAACCGTTTTTGAAAATAATTCCCATTGGGAACAGTAAAGTTGGAAAGTTTAAATTTGTTTATTTGAATTACAGGCAATAACTTACTTTATATTTGATTAACAGGGGGCTCATCATCTGATGAAAATGACGATTCAAATTCAAGTTCAGATCAGCAAAAAGAATCTGAAGCTGACGGCTCAAAACCACCTCAAGCTGACACTGCTAATACTATGACGTCATCACAGTCAGGCAAACCTGATCAGAAGAGTCCCGCACAAACACAGAGTCCTGGGGCTGATCAGCCGGTACAGGGGAATAAGAACACGGCTCCACAAGTCAAAAAGATTGGCCAACCGGCTGCAGATGCACCTAATAAGGCTGTTTCAGCGCAAACCCAGGGCGCAACGGTAGCTTCAACAAACGGGCCACAAGAAAACTCTCAGAATCAATAACTCCAGAGGATTGTAAAGAGGCTCGTATCAAACAATTAAGCACTATTCAACTAAAAAAGTTGGATTAAGACTTTCTAAAAATTTGAATCATGAACAAAACAAATTGTTTACTATTGGACAAATGCTGTATTTTTTTGAACTCTTAATACTGGAGTTAAGCTTATTTGAAAAAGTAAAACTGTGTGAGAATGAAAATTACTCCTCTTGAACTTGCATGAAACGGAAAAAAATAGTATTGTTATGATAAAAAATCTCGTCTGGCAAAGAGGCTGTTTAAAAGCTATTATTGGGTGTATTACCGATGAGCAAAGTAAGAAGGAAAGAATAAGTGATTATTAAACCCTTTATAGACATTTACAAAACTATTGCAAACAAACAATAGGAATTGCAACGGTAAAAAACAGTATATACAAGTTAACTTACATTTATCAAATAACCAAGTACTAAGATTTTCCTTGTTTGACGATGCATCAGTGATAGTAACAAATAAAAGACAAACACCGGTAACGATTGTGAAACTATTGTCAGTATTGACCCCAGTAACACTAGTGATACAGTGATGTCCACAGTAATGATGGTGACATTTAGTAGTCAATGATAATGATGGTTTTTGCACCTTTTCGTAACTATCCTTTTCCCAATCTTCATACTTCATTTGCTATTACTCTTAAACCATATCAACTTCTATCTACTTTTCTTTTTGATCATCATCTCTGTTAGCATCCATCCTCCTTCTAATTTTTCATCATTATGATTTCTTTCATCTATACCATCCTCTACCTTTAAACCTCCTTCTCTTCCTCCTTCATTGTCATTTTCTTACAAACCCTTCTAAGCTTGTTCTTTACTCTTCCTCTTAACTCTCCTCCTGACCATCATCCTCTTTCTCTACATTTTTAGCTTTTTTTTACTTAATCCTCCTTTTTGCAACTTTCTTCTCTTAATCGTCTTCTCCCCTACTCTTTGGCTCCCAATCTTCACCTTCCACAGCTTCTTCTTCGAATTTCTAAGCCTATCTACCTTCTTTGCCAACTTTTAGTCAAACAGGTCTTCCTCCAAATGATTCCCTTCATAGTTCTCCTCCTAATCCACTTCCCCCACGATCTTCTGCTCTCAATCCTCATCTTCAAGAGCTTTCTCCTTTAAATTAAATTTTCTTCCTCCTTCTATTCCTTATTCCTAAAAATTGCACGTGTCGTTCCTTTGTTTAAGTCAGGAGACAAATCATTATTTTCTAACTATAGACCTATTTCTGTTCTTCCCTCTTTTTCGAAACTTTTAGAAAAACTGGTTTACTCACGTCTTATTGAATATTTGAATAAGTACAAGATACTCTCAGATAATCAATTTGGCTTCCGTAAACATCATTCTACAGAACTTGCCTTAACCTTATTATACGACAAAATTTCTTCTTCTATTGAATCTAATGAATTGACTTTAGGAATATTCATCGACCTATCCAAAGCATTCGATACGGTTAATCATGACATTCTCTTGGATAAATTGCAGCATTATGGTGTTCGAGGGGTTTCTTACAAATGGTTTTACAATTATTTGAATGATAGACAACAGTTTGTGCAGTTTAATGACCACAATTCATCGTATCATCTGATCAAATGTGGTGTTCCCCAAGGCTCCATCTTAGGTCCTTTGCTTTTTTTAATTTACGTTAACGATATGTGCAATGTATCGAACGTTTTGGATTTTATTCTTTTCGCTGATGACACGAATATCTTTTTCTCTCATAAAAACATAAATTATCTTGAAAAAACTGTAAATGAAGAGCTCTCTAAGCTAAATACCTGGTGTGTAGCTAATAAGCTATCTATAAATTTTAAGAAATCAAACTGTATACTTTTTAAACCAAGACAAAAAAGGCAAAAATTTGATTTCAATATTAATATTAATGAGTGTGTTATTGGACGGGTCCAAGAAGTTACGTTTTTAGGCGTTGTAATAAATGAAAGTTTGTCTTGGAAACCTCATATTTCTATCGTTGCTAGTAAAATTTCTAAGTCCATTGGAGTAATATTTAAAGCGAGTTTTTGCCTTTCTTCTACATCT
>JAOEHV020203060.1:0-13193 GCA_025447995.2 Isaurus tuberculatus | reverse complement strand
CAAACTATTTCTTCTTTCTTCACAGTCCATACTACTGCAGCCTTTTTTGTTTGCAAAAATGATATCACATGATTAAATAATAAAAGCTGCTTATAATCTGTTGTTGATGTTGTTTTACACTTATGATTATAAACTCAACTTCGAACACGAGGAGCCAAAAATAAGTAGTTAAAAAAACATGAAAAAGAGGCTCCCAACACTAAAACGAGGCCACATATTTTACATAAACAATGTCAATTTCAACATTCATTGCATGAAATAAAAGTTGCATCGCAGGCCACCGCACACGATGCAATCAAGGTGCGATTAGATGCAACTTTGATTGCATGCGTCAAAAATTGCATGTTCTCGCAGATGTGCGGCGGGACTCAAATAATGAGTGCTTCATAAAAAAATATTGCTACCCTGGGTGGCCTGTGCTTGCTTAGGTCTGTCTCTTTATATGATGCACAGCACAAAGTAGTTGGCTGAATTTTGACTGCTGAATGGTGCAATGGGTTATATAACAATGATGTCTCGTGTGATTGTAGAGTTTTCCCCGATTTTTCGTAAAATTTCACCAAAAGCAAACCTACCTTGCCTATTTCAGCCAAAGTATAGAGGATTAGTTCAATCAAGGAAAGTTGTATTTGGCCCGCGATCTCAATCTCAAACATTCCAGAAACTTGCTTGGCCGATGTACGACAAAAGTACCTTAACGCCTTTGAATCGAAGGTTCATATTTAGTCAATCTGCACTTAGTTACCCAAACGAAGAAGATGAATTCGAAAGCAGTAAAAGATCATTATATATCGGTGGAATTACTCAGGAAACAAATGATGAAATCATTCGCAACTATTTCTCAAACTTCGCCGATGTTGAAGCTGTCAGAATGGTGCAAAACATTGGAGGAGCGCAAAGACAGTTTTGCTTTGTTAAATTGAAAGATGTTGGAAGTATTCATCGAATTTTGCAGATGAAGCACACTTTAGAAGGAAGGCCACTAGTTGTTTTAAGATCGAAAAAACACCGGGTTATTGTGGCTGGAAATCTTCCATCCAGTATCACCGTTCTACATTTGAAGAAACATTTTTCCAAGTTTGGCCTTGTTGAGAAGGTCATAATTCCAGAAGATCGGCGTATGAAGCAACGTAAAGGTTATTCTCTGATTACTTTTTCCACGCAAGATGAAGCCGCCAAAGCGGTTCAACAGCAAGAGCAAGAAATTGGTCCGTACAAGTTGACGGTAAAATTTTTAGGAACCCATGGAGAAGACATCAAAACTCCAAAAATTCTTTTGGAAAACCTTCCTTTTGAGACTTCTGTTGAGGACCTTAAAGAAACATTCGCAACGTTTGGTGGTTTGAAAATCATTGATCTAGCGATTCGAAATGACAGTAACAAATGTATTGCATTTCTGACATTTGACAATGATGAAATTGTAGAGAAGCTTGTTCAGATGAAGGATTTAGTTATCGGAGGCAGAGTTGTTGATATGAAGAAAGAAATTCCAAGCACTAAGTTTTCTGCTCGACTGCGATCAGTTAATGTTGGGAACTTGTCTAAAGGAGTTACTAAAACTGAACTAATGGATTATTTCTCTTCATTTGGTATGGTGTATAAAGTAGTTTTGCCAGTGGACAAAGTGAGTGGGGAGAACCAAGGATTTGCAGTTGTCAAATACCATCAGCGCAATTCTGTTCAAAGGGTTATGGCTCAACCCAGTCATTCTATAGGCAGTACACAACTCACAGTGAGACGATTTAGTTTAGTGGTTTCTTCTAGTGACAACTCTCATTAAGGTTGATTGATTTAACCACATAAATAAAAAATGAAAAAAAAGGCGGCCAAGTAAAAAATACATTATATATACCGGTACTTCTTATTAACTGAGAGTGAGGTTATTACAGGGAAATCTCAAACCAAGGCCTCATTGTAATGACTGAGTGATATTGAGGTCATTTCAATGAGAAAGAGGTCTGAGATAAGTTATTTATTATACGGCCTTTAATCTATTTTTGGAAAAAAACATCAGAAGTTAATTTGCAGACCCACTAGTGTGTGCACACTTGTTTTAAATGATGTTCACTTAGCTAAATTGGTAATCGCCATGAAAAACAGGCAAAAAACAAAAATAACCTCATAATGACCAGTCATTATAAAATGTCATATAGCTGCCAGGTCATTACGGGGAAGTCTTGCCCTCCCAGCAGCCAATCAGATTGCAGGAAACTATCTAGTTTCTTGACCAGAATCATCAAAAAAGGGAAGCAGGAGGTTTTATTATTTGTTATATTTTTGTTATTTTCCTGAAACAGGTTGATGACCCCACTGATTTTCTTAAAACAGTGGTATATGGCCTCAATTTCATTTTAAGAGTTCATTAATCTGAGTTGCCATTCTTTTCTGTTACCGTTAGGAACTGACAAAATCATATGTATATCACCAGCCAGCCTTTCATAATTTCTGAGATTTCCTGACCTAGTGTTGGTTGTTGTCTTAAGTACCAAAATGTAAAATTAGCACATACCTTTAGAAATTAAAAATGTGTTTTTTTTTACACCAAAATGTTAAATTGTAATCAATGAGTTTCACAGTTGAATATCAGCATTTGCTGTTACAAAGTTTATTTATAGCATAATCAGTTTTCAAGCAATAAATAATTCTAAGATTTTGCTGAAGTTCTTTGTTTATATTATTTTATTTAATGGAAATAACAAATAACATAAAAAAGAAGGCGGCAGGTAAAAAGGAGGCAGGCAGGGAAGTGAAACTAATATATTTTGATACTTGGCCTAAAAAATTCATTTAGTTGGAAAAAGCTATTCTCTAATACATTACATTTTCTCTTCTGCTATTCAAACATTTTGGGGTTAACTGCTGTTGAATCATTCTTACCCCAAGACTGATAATTATACATAAAGGTTAAAAACTGACTTGTTTGATTTGGATAATTTTTTGTGTGTGTGGCCATCTTGAATGTGCTGTAGCATGGTTGTCGTGCCAGTCTCTACTCTTTAATGATACATTGGGAAAGAATGACTATGGGGACTGGTACTACACTCAAGTTATATGTCCATTCAAGATGGCCATTCAGTCAGTTTTTACCCTCTTTGTGTAATTATTAGTTTTGAGTAAAGATTGAAATAGATAATTTTATAGGGTAAGAAAAATTGTCAATTAATCCTTAGAATGTTTTACAGCAGGGTTTCTCTTTAAATAAGAACATCTAATACTTTGAGTCCTGTATGTTGTGTGGATACTGTTTGTATAAAGACAACATATAACTTTTGACGCTGCACTGCTAATAAATTATATCCAAGAAAAATTTCCATTATGTGTAAAATATAAGTTTTTTACTCATCTTCAGCATCAAGGATTTTCTTTGAATCTCCTTAAATAATATTTTAGGAATTTGTAAGCATTAGGAGTTTATAAAAAAATATTGTATATTGGAAAATAGTGCAGTTTGCTAAATCTCAATGCACATCGGGTGCACATTGTACTTGAGCAATCGTATGCAAATTACTTGTATCTATTGCTTTTGATTGTGAAAGCCTGTTCAACAGAATTTTGTGAATATTGACCAGTGCACATTATTTTAGATCAAGTTCAGTCACTTGAAATGGAAGTTACATATACCAAAATCTGACAAAGAATTAATCAAACTATGAAATTCAGTTTAATCTTAAAATTTCAGAAGAAAATCAACTTAATGCAGCTATAGGTGTGATGGTGTCAATGTGACATAACAATAAGACATGTGTATTTCTGTGATGAGTAGATTTTTTTAAAAAAAAATTAGAAACTTGCTTCAGCAGCCCTTTTCCCAACCACACTTGATGCAATCTCATGAATCTGTTAGCACATTTTTCGCAACTGAAGTACAAGTTTATTAGCTGCAAGCATTAAGGTGTACAGTATATTCTTGATTATGCAAACTTAGTTAAATATAAAAGCAATTAAAGGATTGTTTTACTGTCTTTTTAAAAGGTTTTGAATTTTGTTTTTGGCCACACTGAAGTTTTATTCTTCAAGACATGAACAGGCCAAAAATCTCTCTCTAAGGCCAAATTTTGCTGATTGAATGACATTGTATGCATGCTAATTCAATTTTTAAATGCCTCTAGCTGAGGCTAGAGGTGTGTAAACAGAATTAGAGGAAATACATTAGGAGTAAAAGCCGCCATCTCCTGCTCCTTGAATCATAAACCCATTAGAGGATATCAAGGAAAAATATGACTATTAAAAACTATCAACAGAAACTTAACTGAACTGCTCCTAAAACACAAATAGATTTCTAATGCAGAATTTTTACATTTTTCAGAACTTGGTGTTTCTGGGTAATACTCTACATAAAGTAAACCAGTCGGTTACTTTAACCAATCAATTTTTATTTTTGAAGTCTTATTCTTCTTGCTGTAATCACATTTTTTTCATGACCTATTAAATAAAGTTTTCAGTATTGCCTTCTTTTTTGTAGTCATTTGACCAAAATAAACATAGAATTACCTATCTACTGACTGAATAGTTTTAAAGCCCATTTAGCAAAATATTAAAATCTTGGAAATATTAAAAACACTATTAATATTGAGTAAACATAGTTTGATTTTTATGGAAAAGCATTTCTAAACCTTATATTTTAAATTGCTCACTGCCCTTAAAAATCAAATGAATTTAAATTATCTATTGTTTTCAATTAAACCTCTTTTAAGGGTTCTCAGTGAAATATTTAGCTAACATTTAAATTATCACCTAAGATGCTTAAAATTACGAATCGGATTAATTTAAATTATTTTCTTTTTTCAAACTAATAATACAAGTATTTCAGAATCTTAGTCTTTTTAACTCTCTCCATGACTAACGTATTAAACTGGTAAAATTTTTGGAACATCTAAAACTAATTTAGTTCTTTAATCTGTTGAAAACTTGCACAGATTTATCCTAAGCTTTTTTATCATCATCTATTATGCAAAACAATGTAAAAAACTAGTACATCCTCAGTTCAGATCTACAGAATTATGAACTAGTTTTGCTGATTTTGTATACCATCATGTCTGAGCTTACCATTTACTATTTACAACTTATACTGAAAACCTTGTCAATAAATAAATAAGTCTTGGTTCAATAAACTGTTTGGTCTGGACAGTTGACTTGTACATCAGTCCTTTGGTCAAATCTTTGGTTTAATATCACAACCATAATTTCTTTGAGCCAATCAACGTTCCTTGCTGTATTATCCAATCCAAGTACTTCAACATTACACGTCTACTCCAAGATATGCCAGTGATATAAATGTTAAGTACAGCAGAATGAGAAAACCCACTACAACATACCAAATGCTGTATTCACCTGCAAGATAGAATAATGGTCGTAGTTTAGTAGTAACAATGCTAGGCTAAATCCCTCAACCCACCCAGTGGCTCATAGCTAAATCCTTTTTTAAGCCTAGTGGCCCACGGGGCTGGCACTTATCTCCAGTTTCTGTCAGTAATGTTAAGCAGATGAGAGTCCTTGACTCCCCCTGGACCAGACACTAATACATCAGAGGTTAGCTCCCAGCCGAAGATGGTACTCATTTATTGACGGATGGAAAGCTGAGTAACCTTTGGCAGAAAAGAAGGTCACACAAATGTTAATATTTTGCCAGAGCTGGGGATTGAACCTGGGACCTTGTGTTTGGAAGGCACAGATCTTACCCACTGTGCAAATCAGTCAGGTAGTACATATTGTACTAGTCCCAAAACTTGTAGCCACTAATAACGGCACTAAGGCCATGATGGTAGTGGGCATTATCACTTAAATAAGAGGGAGTCTGATGTTAGCAGCCATGCATAGACAGATGTTTTGGCCTTTTTAGGCCTCATCAGCATGGCATACATGTACTTAACAATCAAGTCCAGATTCCCACACAAGATACTGAGTAAAAGTGAAAGTAATGTGCTTGTGGATAATATAAGAGGGCAGATTTTAAAAGAAAAAAATAAAAAATGTAAAGTAATGATTGCTGTGATGTGGAAAAACACTGCAAAAACGATGCTTTAAGTTTAAGTATTTAAAAATTAACGCTTCAATAACGCTGCTTTTACGCTACTTTTACGCTCACATTCAAAACCACGTTTTCATAATACATCGCTGCTCTAATGCTGCTTTTAAAACAGTTTTTCTCTCAAATTTTAAGTGCTTTAAGAGTAGCGTAGATCGGTCGTAGCAGCAATAGTATCTTCGTCATATGGGCAGCGCTGAAATTATCCTTAATGCAGCATTCGTGCAGTGAAATTTGCAGCGTTATTGTGCTTTAAAGCAGCGCTGCAAAATCGTCACACATTCCGTACGGGTGAACATCATTCATCAGCTCGAGCTTGTGTGGGAATATACAAGCTGCTTCCGCACTGGTATTTTAATAAGGAGTACAAACTTGAACCAATACAAGTAAAAGGTAATGTCAACAAGACCCAGACAAAATGGCTTACCAGTCAGCCTATATTCAGTCAAGCGGGTGACCACTGACAATAACAACAACGATTGGTGGTGTAAACATTTACCAATTTACAATTAATCTCACAACTCTTTCACAAAACCTTAGAGATAATTTAATTCACAAGTTATTGGTTTTTAACATAACTAGAAAAACTACTACTTGAAAATTTTATGCTCAATTCAAACCAGGTTTTGTTTTAACGGCTAATATGAATTCAAACACACCTCTTTTTCCAATAGTTGTTACTTTCACAGTATCATCAGCTGAAATACTGAGGACAGCTGTTTCATTGTTAAGATCTTCATTAACAAGTTTCGATCGTGGGAGAAATGCTAGGCCTGTAACAAATATTGTATGAACTTCTTTTACTTGAATAATTGGCTGTGGACAGAAAAGAGATTTGTGTTATCTTTTTCATATCCTATGAAGTGATTTCTTATTTAAATTCATTTACTGTTTTTTCAAAGGATTGTTAAAATGGAAAACTAGTGAAACAAATCTGCTCAGAGTTCTTCTTGAAACTTACGCAAATGCTATTGATTATCCTAATAATGCATCATCTACGAAAAACAACTATGAAAATAATAAAATTTACATTTAGATTTCCAAGTAGGTTTCAAAGGCAAACCCTAAAAAATTATAATTTTTCACAGGATTTTTTTCTGACGGATAGTACATCAAAAAAAAGATGTGACAGGTGCCTGAACCTACACAATAATTAATCTTAGGAAAACCATAGATTATGATGAAACATCTTTTTTCAACATCTAAGAACTATATAGCATGCTAACAGATGAAAATCACTTTTCACAGGCTTTGATTGGTATGAGAGGTGATGATTGACGTTACTAAGTGCTATATTCATTTAATTAAACTCATTTGCACACTAACTTTAGTCACATCTACTTTGAGGAAAAATAACAGATTAAGCAATACATTGATAGCTGCTGGATGGCTGTCCAGAATCAGTGTGTTTCTTAAGGCCGGTACACCGGTAAATCGTACCGACGTTCCCCAACGGCCGTACCGGTTTTCCCCAACTCGAAAGTTCAAAATAATTCTGGGGATGTCCCCAGACCTCTCTATATACTTGAGCATTTGGCGCTTGATGACCTCGTACCCACTCCAGGTGTACCTGCTTTCCCACTTAGTGTACCCCACTTCTCAAGCCTTAAGAAACACACTGAGAATAATTAACATTTTGCCCAAAACAGATTCAAAGATTGATCAAAACCTGTCCAAAACATATTAGCACAAAAGCAATACCAAAATAAAACATTATTACAGCTGCATTTTAGCTTTTAAACATGTTAAACATTTTATTGAAGTAGACTTTTTTTAACTTCACCAATTAAACCTACCATTAAACTCCATGCAACATAGATTGATACACCTCCTTCTGATGTACCGACTGCAACATAGACTCCATTCTGACTATAACGATAAATACAACTTTTTGGTTCAATTGTTTTACAGCCAATAATGATACATCACAGGTCCAAGAAACACAACATTTTCATTGAAATCAAACATGACTTAAAAAAACTATTTAAAAAATGCTAGGTCAGCATTTGGTTTCCACATGGTTGCTTTAATTTCCATTTGTAATAGTCAAAAGCATTACCAGTTAAAATACCCTTCTTTCTTGTTTCCTCCTCTAGAAACCAATCAATTTCTTTCTTGGTCACCCACTAAAGACCTTTTTGCCTTAAATTTCAAAAGTTTATAGGACCAGTTTACAGTGTGGCTGTTTTTTACGAAAATCACAAAATCAGGTTGTACATCAATTAGAGCCTCTAAACTGCCCTAAGGTTATTTTGGCCAGTCCCACACCCATGCAACCTGTCAGAAGCCCTGCATCTCAAACTGAACTTTTAATATTTTAGTCAATATCATACTTAAGGTAAAATTGCTAGTTCACTGATCTTATATAAATTACATAAACCAAAATAACATTAGGACAGTACTAGTTCAGTGGCATATTAACTAATTGATGTAGAAGCTGATTTTGTTATTTTCATCAGAACCATTCTGTGACTTGCAGTTTTTACAAACAGCTTTATATCAATAAGGTAAGATACTGTAAGCCCTAATTATGCATACAGAAGCACCTAAACACACCTTATAACTTAGTTAGGCTATAGTTTAACCTTTTTAGAGAATCAAAATGAAAACATAAATTAATAACATTTGTAAAAAAATTCAAACAAAATGAAAGTAAACCAAAACTTTGAATTATAATTTTTCTGTTTGAGTTGTAAGTCATGGATTCACAACACTGAATTACCTAATTGCCATCTGTGTCAAAGGCTCATTTCCTGCAGCTTGACTTAGTTCAGGAATCCATTTCTTTGTGTCCCATTTTACTAAATAGCAGGGTGTTGGTAGTCGGCGATTAAACTTAGAAGGAACATGGATTGTGAACAAATGAACATCACCATTTTCCGTTGTGCCAAACCTGAAACACAACAGGGCATCTTATCATAAACTACACCAGAATTAAACCATTTCCAAAATGTGAAGAAATGATCAATGCTATAAAACACTACAGAAAGAGAACCAATAGAATCATTGGGTTTGAATCATAAGAGCTGGGAGAAAAAATATCTCCTTCAACTTCAAATGTTTTTGGACTGTACAACTTAAAGATCTTGCACAATTTGGACTTTCTGATAGTAAGGAAGAAAATTAAAAAGTTTGAAGATTCATTATAATTGCATTTTTTGACATGAACTACAGCTTTAAGCAGTGGTGTAATTTAATACTTGCTTGCTTTCCCAGGGCAAGTAAATTATTGTCACTGGTAAGCACAAGTTCTATTTTGGTTGCCCTGCTTGGCAAGTAAATTTGCCAGAGAAAGCTCCCAAGTTCAACAAAAAACAAAATTTGAACAAATGTTTCTTTTGTCAGATAAACTCAAAAAAATAATATAAAGAACACAACATATTAATTTCTTTTGTACTTGTCTTAATCATCAATGAGCATGATTTCATGTTCAACTGATTTATCCAAATAGTTTCATACTGTTTGGTCCTTACTGCAATTTGGTTGCTTCAATTTTTGTTATTTTATGGTGTTCAGATAACTTTAGTTTAATATATTTAATGACAAAGCAAATTCCATTCTGTGTAACCAGTTTTCAAGTCTGACTGGCCCTGATTGCAAGTGGTCAAAAAAGCTAAGTTACATCACTGCTTTTAGTCTTATAGCTCCTGGACACAAACTCCTCCAGATGACGTACATTATCAATTCCAACCTGCTCCAAAAGTTCACCACTTGACATTCTATCTGCTAGACATAGTTTAACCCCACGCTTTGGTTCAAAACTTTGTGAACCAAATTATATATTTGCTGTGTCAAAAAACTTCTGCTAATAAAAAACATTCATTATTATTATTAAGAACCAATATTAAGTAAACCCACAAATGGCTAACCTGCAGGCACGAACTCTGAAGAACCCCTCCTCCCTGTCCCCAGTGAAATACAGCTGGAAATCTTTCTTCCCTCCATCTACTCGCCAGACATATGCTGTTGTGTCTCTTGACACCGTTACAAACTGGTAAAAATATGAAAAAACAGGATACCAAAATATCTAATTAACAAGAGTTGCCTTTCTCAATATTCTTGAATGAAAAAGTAAAAATATAATTTTAAATATTTTACAGAATGATATAAAAAGATGGAATTAGGATGATAATGTTCGAGACAAACCTTTTTACCATTTGGGTGTACATCCAGATCATCAACATCTGTGCGATGAGCATGGACATCATGTAGACATTCTAATGATGGGTACTGCAATGACAACAGTAATGAAACTGAGTTGATTAGTCAATGTTTGATCACACTTTAAATAAATTAAATACAATTTAAATGACACCATTTTAAGAACAGATTTTGAAGCACAATGGGAATAACATACCGTAATTTCTCTATTAAGCCCCCTCTTTTTTGAAGCCAGAAATATATTAAGCCCTCCCCCCTCCTTAATATGTATGTTAATTTTAGGGGTGCAATGGATGGCACGTCTGGCTTTCGTTAGGTGTGTGTATAGACATGCACGTGCAATTTCATGCCTTTTATTGACATAAATGTTGAACAGAATATCAGACCTGTCAATAAACTGGCATGCAATCGCACGCGCACATCTATACACACACCTAACGAAAGCCAGACGTGCCATCCATTGCACCCCTAAAATATAATATATTTTTAATTAATTTATCGCTCAAGATTGGTATTTCTATGCTGTGACTTCTTATTTTTTGAAAATAGGTCATCGTGCTTCTTTTCTTTTAGCTGTGGGTCCTTCTGTTTAGTCGTCCCTCAAAAGTTGAGTTCATAAAAAATGAGCTCTATCATGTTAAGAAAAACCCATTTAAAAGTATCAAAAAACAACTATTTTTGCTGAAAGCTGTCTAGACAGTTTGTCTCCTTTGCATTAAAAAAGCAGACGAAGTCTATAAGCACCTGCAGTGTTGCATTATTAGTCACTTAAGTCACCGCACACCATCGCACGCTTTGTTCAGCCAAGGCAAGCGAATGATCGTACACCTACTAATATGTTTTCACTGTACAGCCCTGGAGTATGTGAGGAGAATGGAGTGAACAACTGAACAAGTCGAATAAAATGGTTATATAAAACAAAAACAGTTAGATTAGGCCTTTTTTTTTCCTAACCTTTAATATTTTCACATGGCCATCTGATCCCCCAGTTATAATGTGTTCCCCATCAGCCGTAAATTTGACAACTTTCTGAAAGCCACAGTCATCATCTGCTTTTGATGAACTGCTATCAACTGTAATGACAGATTTTTTCTCTCTAATTTGAAAAGTTCTCTTTTTTGTAGCAACAAAACTTCCTTTGTTACCCTTTTTCTCATTAGAGTTTTCTACAATTTCTTCCTTTACAACAAGTTCAAGAAGTTGACATTTATTGTCCATTCCAACAGCAAGAACTTTTTTATCCACTGGGTGAACAGCGCAGTTCATAATTGCCTGTCTTCCAGAGTCAAACTTGTGAGCAATTGTTGCTTTTAATTTACGACCATCCCGGTTAAGCTGGTAGAGGTTCTGAAAAAAAAAAAACAGCAAAATTTCCATAAAAGAGTGTTCACTTTAATTTAGAGTTTTCTAATAATAATAAACAATTATGTGTTTTTTTATATAACAAAATTTTAAAAAATAATTAATATATATTCTGCAATTTGTTACACCTTGAAATTTAAATATTTTTTGTTCAAGTTTAGACAAAAAAATTACTTTTCTTCTCCTGCATGTACACTTTTTTAATTCATCCACCAAGGACTACACTGCTTTATTTAATGTCTTTACAGGGAGTGGTTGCCCAATGAATGATTTTGATTGAGTGCGGTTTACTTATTTTTGTGATCCAGAAAAATAAAATTTTAATGTACATGATCCATGATTGGATATTTTTATTTTGCGTGAACTGTGCCAGGGACCCCCCCCCCTGTGCCCCCCTCTATGGTCAAAATGTTAGCTCCCTTCTCTAGATACTTATGGTGATGATTGAACATTTCAACCTTGAATTGATTAAATCACAAGTCATACCCAAATTCTTAACCTAACTGAAAATTACAGTGTAAACAAAAAAGAAACTTGAATTGATCATAAAAAAGAAAGAAAAAATTAATTAAATGATACGTGTATTAGGTTCCAATGTATTCGGCAAACTGACCACAAACATAAGTGCCGAAAAACAAATTATATCCTATTTAAAATTTGCATGAATAACTCAAAAAAACATCCCAAAGAGGAAATTTAAGCTTGATAAATAAACAGTCAAACGTTTTACCTCCTATATATCTTTTATTAGTCTGGTATCAAATGATTAATGTCTTTATAAAATAAAAGTTTTCAAATGTTTAGTAAATTCATTCCAAGCTCTAATTCCCATAATCGGAAGAGCGATTTTCTAAAATAAGTACAAAATTTCCTGTAACAGTCGTTATCATTAACTGTGCAGGTGTCCCATGTCTGTAGTAAGATCGAGGGAAAACATCAATGCTAATATATGACTACGCTGTTTTAAACGGGCAAACCCTTTAAACTAAGTCATTATATCTTGATTATCATCTCAGCCGTGTCCCTTTTCACGTCATCGTTAAAATGTGATGAATGAGTTACCACTTACCATAGCGTTCGGCACACCGGTTTTTGCTGCGCCTCCTCCACCGCCAATCACAAAGATATTTTTATCGAGTACATTTACCGCATAAAGCGGAAAATTTGTTTCATCTAGGGTAGTAAAGGACATGTTTGTATATGTGAGGGAAAAGGTAGCATGAACAAGTAGGTCAAACACCAGACGTGCCCTTTGTTTCGTAAGGAAAACCGGAGAAAATTGATTAAATTCGATGTTTCCATTCAACGTGGCAGTGGTTACATAGCACTAATAGCAATAACCGCTGGTATTTTGAATTATGGCGCGAGTGACCCGCGATTTTCATATGCGCGTGACCCGCGCGTAGTCCGATGCTGTGGTGGAAAGCAGTATAAAGAAAGGCGCTGGCTAGTGAAGAAATTTTTAGTAAATCGATAGTTAAAAAAACCGTTTGAATCTATTTTAGAATGTTTTATTTGTGCGTTCTATCGAATTTCAGTGGCGGAGGAGCGCCCGGGGGGGGGTACTTCCATATATTGACTATACGGGTATGTGCCGCTGTTCAGGGTATGGTTTTCAGACTATCCAGTTTAGAACAGGGTGTAT
>JAOEHV020202840.1:0-13194 GCA_025447995.2 Isaurus tuberculatus | reverse complement strand
AAGTTTAGATATTAAAATGTATTTGTGTTGCTTTGTCAAGGAGAATAATCGACACAATTTCAGTTTTCAATGGATATGTATTTAAAACAACAACTATTAGAAGGAAAATACTATAAAGCAAGCCTGAGGCGTGAGATTCTCAATGTCCGGCGTGAGAACATGAGAAATGGATCTGAGGCGTGAGACTTGACAGCTCTGCTATAAATGTGATTGAAGTTTGCCCCGCTTATATTTGATATAGTATTATGAAACGATCTTCAAGTTAAAGTAGCGTTTAAAGTTAAAACATTTAATTTTCAATCAAACCCATAACTTCTGCGTTATGTATACTCATGCAGCATTTTTACCAACTGAGCTATAAATACCATAACTGTTGGATAGCAGGTAAATTTTAGTGTATCACTAATGAAACTGCGTTCATTGCGGCGACGAACGTTAAGGTCAGCGGTTCAAACTCAATCACGTTGATAAACCCACTGAAATTGACCTACTCGTACTCCAAATACTTGTCGTTTCATAGTTCAATTAGATTCCGTTTATTCCGTTTTATCAATCCTTTAGAAAAGTACGAAAATATAAAGGAAGAATATATCGATTTTTAATTGGCTTCTGAGATTCTGCACAAATGAAAATCAGCTCAGTTCTCGGCCACGTTTAATAGCATACAGCCATAAATTGTTGTTCACACATGCGCAAAATTTGCTTTTCAATTCCATTTGCCTCGCGAAACAAAAATCTTGCCAAACATGCCTCAAACGTGAGAAACTCAGCTGAGAAAACGTTTGCGTTTCAGAGAGTTTTCTCTTTCCTCGAGTATGTAACAGATTTAGCTGATGAATGTAAGGCTATATGTACGATAAACACTGATTATTCAACCAGTTTATTTATGTTTTGACTGTCCGTCTCTTTAGGTGAACGAATATCCCTAACCATCACTATCTTACTGGCTATGACAGTGTTCATGATGGTTGTGGCTGACACTATACCACCCACGTCAGACTCCATACCTCTTATCGGCAAGTTCTACATGGCTGGGATGTGCGAGATGGCCGTTGGTCTAATATGGACATGTTATATCTTGAAATATTATCACTCTGACGTCATAAGAATGCCAAGCTGGGTGCGGAAGTTTATTTTGGGGTACTTGGGCGAGTTTTTCGGTATCAAAATGGAGAACTTAACCCGAGTCACCGAGCATTCACGACATCGGAAGAAAGTTGGTCAACCAGACGGAAGCCACGAATTTGGCGAGTTTGATTTTAGTCCCGACGCTTTATTAAACAATCATAACAGTAATATGGACACCGATGAGGGACAACCTTACAGCCCTTGTAAACGGCACGCCAAAAAACGAAACCCATACACTCACGTCTCTAATGGAGTGCCACTCAATAATAGTTTTATCATAGACCCTTCCAGACACGAGTCAATCCCAATGCTTTGCAATAACCATCAACAAACTAGCGAGCCAGTGATGCGAATTGGAAATCGGATTTTAGAAAGAGTAAGCACTTTGGTTGAAAACTCTGCAGTTGATGACAGTATCAATCTACATAAGGAGGAATGGCGGATTGTTGCCATGGTGATGGATAAGGTGTCGCTATGGGTGTTCAGTGTCACTGTACTGATCACAATAGTAGCGTGTTTTATCCAAGCGCCAGAGTATGTCGATTAAAGCCAGAATTTCTTGTCCAGCATTACAGACATGCAGATAATACAGTCGTCTAAGAAGTGAGTTCAAAGATGCCTGCTTCCTCAGGAAAATGCAAAAATCTTGAAGCAGTGAGACCATGTTAACAAGATCTTAAAGCTAAAAGTCCTTTAAGGTTGTCAAAAACCTGATGGCTATGTTTAACTTGGTTTTTTGCGGTCATGAACAAATATTTTTAAAATGTATCCGACAGCTTTGTTTGCCGAGTTATTTTGTTAGTACAGAAAGTTCTCGGAGCTAGGGTGTTTTGTACATTTTCGTCATGATCAGGAGTGTGACGATCACAATAACAAAAGTGATACCCAAGAAGGCAATTTAGTTAGATATACTCAACTTGAATTAAGTTTCAAGGTTATTCAGAGGCAAAGAAAGTTTTTCAGTGTTTTGAGGAGGATAAAATCTACGTTTGTATTGTGCCAGAGGCCTTTACGTAACTGATTTCTGTTCAACTGATCTGGTTGAGTTGTGGCACTTATGATGAACAGTCTGATTTACTTTACAACTTTGTTTGCAGCACTTTTTATAGCTAAAGCTAAATCATTTTCCGAGCCTAATGGTTCATTGGAACCGGCGCTTATCTCCGGTTTCCGTAGTGTTAAGCGGATGAGAGTCATTGACTCCCCCTGGACGGGACACTAATCCATCGCAGGTTAGCTCCCAGCCGAAGCTGGTTCTCATTTACCGACTTCGTAAGGATGAAAAGCTGAGTAATCATTGGTGGAAAAGGTCACACAAATGTTCGAATTTCGGCAATGCCGGGATTTGAACCTGGGACTTTCGGAACTTTTAATTTTCAAATATGGATTAAGAACCTTGAAAACTTAAGATCGGAAGATAAATGCAATTTATTATACAGACACCGATGAAATACCAGGAGTTCTTCAGTGACGAAAATTTGGTATCCAGTGAAGATACCATTTTTATCTCTCACAGTGTGAAGATATCACGGTTGTCATGGCTACTTCAGTCTAGCCAATAGTTAGCCTTAATATTATAAAATTTTTATTACTTATTTATATTTTTTAACATTCTTTAATTATTCTTTTAATTTTTTTAAATTTTAAATTTAAATTTTTTTTATTTTCTTATTGTTGTCCTGGTATTTCATTGTTGTCTATATAATAAACAGAATACCACATGTTCGCTTGTGGATACAAATTTAATCTTCTCGTGTTCAAGTCGATATCTCACTCGTTCGCTGCGCTCACTCGTCAGATATCGACTTGAACATGCAAAGATAAAATTCTTATCCATGTGCGGCCATGTAATATCCTGTATTTATCTTATAATCGGTCATTCGTCTATATCTTTTTAATAGATTTTACAATAAAAAATGATGTTAACGGTTGAAATCCCGTGCAATCAACTGTTTAGATTTTCCCTAAAAGGAAGTTGAGTTGTATAGAATAGTATTTACTAATATAAATAACTGTGAAAAGGTTATAATATTTTAATCCTAGTTTATATTTTTTCCATTGATACAAACATTTGTTATTACAGATTAAGAACCATGCCATAAAAATATCTTTATCCGTTTTGTTTGAAGTTTGTTGTTGTTATAACAAAGGCAATCATAGAAGCGAATAACTCTAACTATATGCTCATCTTGTAAGCCGTGCCTCATACGGATCGATTTTATTTGACCGCGGTATACATGTAAACTAAAAGAACTATCGAATGAAAACGTCTTAAGCTTTCGCCCGTTCGGGGCCTTTTGTAGAAAAAAAGTTTAAGTGCATCGGCAGTTAGGTCAAACTTTTAAAAAAAGAGTTGAAAAAATCTCAAATCATCGCCCAGGTGACTCAATTGTCTCTTCCCTTTTTCCTTCCCCAAACTCGCTTAAACCTTGCAATTCAACATGGAGAAGTAACAAGTTATGTAAGGATTACTCAAGCAAAACCTCAGCGCGTTTGAAAGCTCAAAGTGAATTGCTGCCTCAGCGAAGCGAGCCTGAGTGAGCGAAGCAAAGCAGAATACTAATCGAGTCAAGGGAGTCAAAATTGAGACTTGAATCAACTAGACTCCTCCAGAATCCTTGGTGAGTGTCCAAAAAAAAAATGGAAAACAAAAAAGAAAACCACAATGCAATATTCTTCAGTTCCAAAATCCTTTGCACGCCTTCCAAATAAAACCTTTGCAACCATGCGGTCACGTCCTCTCACACTGTTGTGACTTCTTGGAGAGTGTTGGAATTTCAGTTGCTGTTTTAAAACACTAAAATCAAGTGGAAAATTCGTTTTCATCAGGTTATTATTTACAATAAAGACCACATCTTACCCTTCTATTCAGACCACAAGCTTATTTATTTCATGTTTAAGCTTATAAATTTATTCAACGATCTTCAAACCTTCAGAAAACAAAACTGGGGATTCTCTCGGATTGAAATAACCATTCAATAGTGTTCTTTTATTAGAACATGAGCGATCTCTAAGCATCAACTGCATGCTATATTTGGCTTCGTATGAACATTGTCATACTGATTCACATGTTACTAGCAAATCAACCATTGCAGTCATGAATATTAATAACAAAATTAACCAAATTAGCTTAACAAAGAATAGGTTTATTAATAAATACTTTATCAAAGAGTGCCTGAATGACATCAATTTTTGATCGATTAACTGATGAATTAATATCCACGATCTATTTCAACTTTTGCGGATTTATCAATTTCTAACACAAATAATAATTCCTATTGACCAGATTATGCGCAACCAAAACCATTCGATATTTTTTGCATTTTTTAGAGTGATTTTTATAAACCCGTGAAACAAAGTGCAAAGGATTCGAGGAACGAACTACGGTCAAACTACGGCAGCACTCACTAATACTTGGATTAAGCTAGTTTAATATCTCACCGATTACATTGACATTGTTCTTTTAAATACCAGGGTGTTCAAGCTAAAAATTACTTGGAAACTAGGAAGTGTGTAACAATCCCTTCTCTATACATTATTAGTAAAAATGTATTGCAATCGTATGTGAGAATAGAAATAACTTTAACAACAAATAACTAATCATTTGATGCTAATGAGAAGAACGAACATGATCATGATAGTAATGATGATAAATAGTTTTATTGAAGTATTAGCCATTGTCAATCTTCCGGGATATGGTATTCTCATATTACCAATATGACTTGGTGGTTCAACACTCGGACACGCTAGCTACTTCCCCATTAGGGTCTTTCAACCCAAACACAGCTCTTAATACAATATTTCACAACAAAACTCTCAAATATATTATTATACTGCTCCCATGGCCAGTTTTACAAGAGGCTAACTACTCGAGTGGTTAGCACTCGGAAACAAGCGGCATTTATTTTAGACGGGCGGGGTGTAGGTCAAACCAGTTCAATATGTAAGAAATAAGTAAACAGATCTCCGTTTTTGTGGAAATATATAAAATTATTAGTTAAACTATGAAGTCGCGACAGTTCTCTCAATAGTGGTCTATTAAACTTGTTGTTTTTAAGAATTTATGGGTTTTGAGACGAGACTGAATTCTCTTATTATTTTCAAGAATTTAACCTTACACAGTACATTCTTAAAAAATATTACCGAGCGAGTATTGGTTACACATTTGTGTTCAAAGAATTACGAGATCTTGTCTGCGTACGTACAGGACCCGTTCGTCTTTAAAATGCTTACGGGGAACAAACATGTAAGGACAAATTTTAGTTGCTAACACTTCTGAAAAACATTTGCCGAAAAATATTACTTTCAAGATTTTTATCAGCGCACAAAATAATATTGTTATCACTTTGTTATTGTATATCACTTTGCGAAACCAACCCCTTTAACCACAAAACCTTGTGTTGTGCTTGTCAACTACGCTTTTCTAAAATTGACAGAATTTGTTATCAGATAACACCAGGCCAAGCCAAATATATAAATAATTTTCTTTAATAAGAGCTTTGTTCATAGTATTGACCCCAAGGTACATTTTTGAACAAATTTTTTCCTGTTTGTTCTTCTTCAATGAATAACGTGTCTGAAATGAATGCACATGTGTCGGTGATCTCTCGTTTAAACAGCAATTACATTTGCCCGTCTAGTGGAATCGATATAAAAACATCTGGATAAAAACTTTCTGCGCATATTTCGTTCAATATACACTTGTTTGGCATTTGACATTTGTTGAGATAACGCAAAGCAAACTGCAGGAAATTTTTAAACTAAAATCACAAACAAGGATTTTAATTGAAAGATTGAAAACTTATTACATGTTATATTTCTTAGTCTGTAGATTGAGAACTTTGCACTTGGTATTCGTATCAATATTGAATATTTCTTAATAACATTTGGGTTGTTCTCTTCAAGTGGTTTCATTATAGTGCGGTCAACAATTATCTAATCTCGTGAATGTGTGTTTGCGGTTTTTCAAACCCAAAAACGGAATGTTGCACGTTCTTCCTCGCGGCACATCCGGTTGGTTTTGCTGGCTCTACTTGAGTGAGCGACCGCAAATTCGTGTTCGACGTTTGCAAGATCAGGAATAAATTTCCTCCTGTTATTTGTGATAAATCTTTTGATGGTATAATCATGACCGTTTTGAAGCTAAATTTTTCAATCAGCTGTGTCAGATATCTTCATATTCGACTTTTCTACTAATTTCTTTCTCGAATTTCTCTTTTTAAGCTTTTTCTTCGACAACCAACACGCTGTTGTCACTCAGATCCATGTGCTGTACCTCTAACTCCGGGAGCCCCAAGTTACTCGGTTGGTCTAGACCCAGTTCTACTATCAGACCCGTGAGCAGACTATCGTCCACAAGAACAGAATCCAATGTGCAGCAAGATAAAGAGTTTAAAAATTCCAGATCCTCTGGGCTTAGTTGTGTTGGCAAATTGATACAATGCGGAATCGGATAAGGCGATGTATACGTAAAAATATCTTCTTTCGTTTCCTTCGGTCTCGTGCGGCTTTTGTTGTTACTGCTGGTACGAACTGAAGGGCTGGAAATCGGCCGTGTTAACGCAGTAGTCATCGTTGTAAAAGCTGTTGTTTGATTTTGTAGAATTTGCTGCACGGCTGTCATGTTCTTAAATTATCTCTGCTCTGGTAAAGACTCCAGTATATTCAGCGTCTCACGCTTGAGTTTCACTATTAATATTCTTTGTTGTTGTTGTTATTCGCTTCGTGTCACACGGAGTTGTGGTTTGAAGGCGCGATTTCATCGCTTGCTTATATGTGGCGCGTCATGTGTATTGCACTATTTATAGCTACCTACAGCAAAGTGTTAGGTCCGGCAACGAATTTAGAATAGTCATGGGACCGAGTGACACATATACGACTCAGCTAGAGTTTTAGGAGGCGTGTATGACGCAAAACATAAATCTGTTTGTTTATCGAAATGTGGTTTCTGGTCAGGTGTAGATTACAATACAAATCTTCAGAAATGCAAAATTTTTTCCCACGTTCGCGACTTAACCCACAATTTAAATATTAGTTGTAATCCGCTATTTATTTGGCCTGTGCAATTTGCATCATTTTTGTGATTCGAGACAATTAATTCAATTCGTGGTTCTATTTTCACCCTTTGATCTTACCGACGCTAAATGACTGTGCCAAAGGCGGGCACATTAACAAACTGTCTAAAAGATTATCGCAGCGTTCCAAACAAGATCCAAATAACTAAAGATTTTAGTTTCTTTTCGCCTACATTTTTAAAGCCGTGTTTTCAGTCTAAGCCGATAGCCCTAAACTCAAAATTATGCATAAACATAGTTATTTTTGACATGCGGTTTCCGAGATACTGCATTCTCGAATATCGTATTAAATTTTCGGTGATTACTAAGCAAAAATAGTTTTCATTTGATTGTTTATCTGAGATTTAAAGATTACTTCAACAATACCCTTGAAGACAAGAAAGATAACATTACTCTTACGAAATACAAACTTAATATTCATCACGCATCACACAGCTCGTAGGAGTTTTTTTAAAGAAAGATCGAAGAAGAAGTGTCGGTTACGTTGATATGTTTACAGCACAACTCAAGTATGAAGCAACGGTGAAAAGGAACTCACTGTATGACCTGACCACGTCCTATTGTTCTTGGGAACCTGTTTAGCTTCACTCTCCATTCATTCGTTTCCGGTTGCAAAACAATGCCCTCAGGAGTCAAAGATTTTCGGCCACGTAGAAATGATCTTGGCATTTTATCATGTTGATTCCTATTTCAAACGTGTAAAACCTGGTATAGAATACATAATAGTAAAACAAAGGTTACGTTGTTTGAACATGCAAATTTACTGGTGTGAAAACAAAATAGTGAGTGGATCTGTTTTGTGTGTGTTTCTAAAAATTCAAGACTCCCTGGCCAAAACCAGCAGTGTTCTCACCATAGACTGCAGTGTTGATGTCTATTTCAATCATACTGCTATTCTGAGAATTTCGACGAGAAGTCAAACGAATTTTGTTTGACACTAAGAATAACAAAACACGTGCCATAGCTTATTATGTAAAACCTTGGTTTTTTTTTTCATTCATTCACAGAGTTTCTTTTGTTTAATATCTTAAATGAATTGAAGCAAAGGCATTTGTTTACACCAGATTTCTAATCGTAATGCATGGATTTTATTTATGCATCGGTATGAACCGACCGGTATGAACCACCTGTTTCGCCAAAACACCAAAACAAATATTACAACTTTGTTGCTCAAATCCAAATTTGGAACAATCTGCCGTACACAAGTTAATCTGTGAATAAGCTTGCTATTGTGTGAATAAATCTAGCAATAAATTTCCTTAAGCCAATGGCTTGTATTGCGTGTATGTTTTTCACCTTTTCGTTCATTTCGCACGCAAAACAACCCGAAATACCGTGCTTTTAGTTTTAAAACCTTTAAAGAAATCACGTTCCGTATTTTTCAGACACAATGTTTTTATTTTGTTAATGCTTGGCTGGTTAATCCCGGTTGGAGCAGAACCAAATGCTAAACTATGACTACCAACGGCGTCATTCTTTTTCTCATCTCAAGAGCAAGAATTTTAATAGTTCTTAATTAGCAGCCTGAGACATGTAGGTTTAATCACAGCATAGCGGATGTGGCTGTGATAGAATTATATCACTGTGTTATCGATAAATCACATGGTAAAACGTGATTTTTGTTTTCTGTCTCATCAATACCAGTCAAGTACCGATATTTTAATATGAAATATCTTTGCTTCAGTTGGTGTTTTGAGACTGTTTTGTTGTAAAATTGTATTTATTATGGTATTCAATGCCTAACCAATGAGCAGTTGAGTTTTGCTGGGTTAGATAATATTCATGAATTATCTATTGAAGGGTTTCACAAAGCAGGAGAAAATATTTGAATGATGTAATAAGATGATATAAGATCACGTATTTCCCATCTCATAATGCTATTAAAGCAGAACTGGTTTAAATATTTTTATCTGCCTCAGAGGTCATTTTATCACAACTAATAACTTTGAAAAACATTTTCATTCTCCTGGAAAATGAGAAACTTTACAGGTAATTGGTTCATCAAAGAAACACTGGAAAAATTACATTTAGCCATTTTTCAGTTGAAACCAATAAAAAAAGAGTTTTTCTTTTGAAGTTGCTTTTAATGGGGCTAACCGTAATTCTTATCTTGTTTTTGAATGATAGTATACTGAATTTGGTTGTTTAAGAGAGAAAGGGTGACAATATTCATCATTATCGTCCGGTCTAGAGTGAATTAACATTGTCAGATTCAGTATAAAACCATAGCATACTGGCAATATTAAACCCTTGACCGAGTTATTTCTCCAAAATAACGTGCGGCCTTAGAAAGCTTCCAAGTGTGAAGAGGTGACTATTATGAAAAAAATCGTTTAACCTTTGAAAGGTTTTAATGAGCCATGAAATTCCTCAATAGATCTGCAAGGATCTGAAAACATTCTTCAAATACTTTGTTCTCAGTCCACATCATCGTTTTTTCTAGTTCATTTTTGTATTGTAACTGCAAGTATTACTCAAGGTTCATTTTAAATAGTATCCAATGTCCAGAAGGAGAGACGGGTTGGAATGTAACTATCAACTGATAATAACTCAAGTCTGGATATTCAGTTTTGACCGTTGAAATTATTAACTAGTTGACCCAAATTTAACGGTTAACTTTAAGTCAGATTACTCTACGAACAGAATCTCTGTTTCCCCCCGGGGAGAAACAGAGGCTCTGTTCGTAAAGTAAAGTCAGATAAACTTTGATATCATTGTTTTTTAAGCAGTGTACAAACTAAAGACAACTAATATAGCGACATTACAACTATAGGTAAACGTTTGATTAGTTGGAATTCAGTTTGCAAGTGTTACGCTTTCTCTTAAAGTGAAATTAACGTTTTATATTTCTACTCCAAAACATCGCAAGCAAATAACTTTTTATAGGCTTAACTGTAATGTTTAAAGTTCATTTCCGTTGATTAACAGCGATGACTAAACAAGGGGAGAAATCTACTGAGCACAAACTTTAAAAAACGTGACTACAGGTGACGACCGGGCCTTGCTCAAAAGATAATAAACAGTTTTCAAATATTCCTCGGAAATCATTAGTATTTACGTGTGTTCTCTAACTGTGGCTTACAAAAAAAGACAACCTCTTTTTTAAAGTAATCAAAAATTTTCAGTGTTTGAGCCAAGACTCAACTTTTAAAATACTTTGCAGATATTGGCTAAAAGCGTTCTTAAATTTCTTAAATACCCAAGTATTAGGTGTTCAGTAACAGAAATTTCGTGATTTGTGACATTTGAAAAAGAAAAGTTCATAACACTTTACAATGAAAGACATTTTTTGTTTGAAAGAATTGAAGGCCTGACAATTGATTGTCAAAACCAACACTTCAGCCAATATTCCATTGACAAACCTTAGCCGGAACTTACACAACTTTAATGATTTTCCGCACACTACAACTGACACAAAAAATCTTCCTCGTCGTTCATCCTTGGGTGTGCTCTTGAAATCTTATTAAATTTTATCAATATTTGAGCCTCACATAAGCAGTTAAAGCTGAGCCAATAAATCGTTTACACATGAATTCAAAGTTTACTTTAATATGTATTACCTTTCCATAAATTTTAGTTAGTCATTGGCTGTATACATGATTTATTTTCACTTGATTCATTTTCATACTGTTTATATATTTGTTTTAGGAGCTAGATTTCAACTTGTTATCTTTAGTGGGTACATCAATTTACACTGTATATCAACTCGATTTCGTCTCGTTTGAACTAGATTGTCACGCGAAACATGGCTTTGCAGTTCCATTGTTTTTCTTGTTCAGTTAATACGTCGATGTAAATCGAAAGTTCGAACTGGAGAGCTATAGGATGAAATGTTTAGATCATTACCGTAAGGAGCGCATTACAAAACAAGATTTTCAGTTGCTTTGATCAAGAAGTAATGCTTGAAAATGTCGTCTGCTTTTTCACACTGCTTATATGGTGATAGTCTAACAGTTCCACCTGGAATTGTTTTTATCACACGTTTTACGAATGAACTTCAAAAATTTTTTTTGTTAAATTTACTTAAGTTTTTAACGGGTGTTAAAAGAATGTATCAAAAGATATTAGAGTTAGCAAAAAAAATTTTAAGTGTAATAGATTTTAAAAATTCAGCTATAGCTTTATTAGAATATTTTTTTTGGCTTTTATCTCTGTTGAATGACAAACATTACGTGTCTGTTTTCAAAGTTATTGAAGGAACGGAACCTACGTGAGCTAGCGTTTTGGCAGCTTCGTAAGAGCACAAAGGAACTTTTTGTGTTTCAGCACAGATTAAAATTTTAAATCTTAGAGTGGGTCTGAATGAGATTTGGTTGTCTGACAAATACAAAGCAAAACCAAAGTATTGGTAATTATCAGTTATTATTTTATTAATAGCTGGCTCAGAAATGCTCTTTGTTTTCTTACTCTAAAGAAAATATTTTTCGTTAAAACAAATCAACCAAATGCTTTTGTTTTTATCATTTAAAAACAAAAGTTTCCCATTCGGACAATGACGTTTAAAAATTTGAATCTCTTCTTTTATAACTCAAAAGAGTTAACTTTTAAAGTTGTCCCAAGATTAATTCGGTTTTCAGATTGTTTTCAGATTCTATGTTATTTTAATATCCCTTAATCATGAAATCTAAGAAATTTTTAAAATTTAATAAATACTTTTGCATTTTCAAAGTAAATTCTCAGATTAATCAGAAACTTTGTACTTATTTTAAATTCAAATGTATATTCACCAAATAAAATATCGAACTTTGTTCAAACAAAACTTCATCCAGGCTTCTTCTAAGTTTGTTCTTAGTTTTGAGGTAAAGCTCCTGAAGCAAAAGTGTTCTTAAATTATAAAAGAGTTTTGCAAACGGCCCAGGATATGAATTAAAACGTGGGTACAAGCAATGACGTCATAATATCAAGTGATCTTAGTGGTAATGGCCCAATTTGGGCTATTGCGAAAGAAAATGTCGAAAGAATTATGTGTTTCAGCGGCATCCGTAGAGCCAAATTTAATTAACTTGCTTAAAACAGATGTTTCTTTGCCCGCAGAGTTCACGGCTTGAATTAGGTTCAAGCTTCAATTTCTAATTTTTCTTTTGCAAGACTTGATATGCGACATTAACATGCAAAGGGTTATGTTACGTCATACTAGGGCCATTGCTTACACTCTCGCTACAAATTCTTTCACAATCATTGCTTTTCAAGCTGCAGTGACAGAAATGAATTCATTCATATCATGCAGCATATGTTTCCCGTTAGAACTTATCTTTAATAATCCTTTACCACTTTATGATTTCTCATAATTTCTTTATTTGTGGTCCATTTGGCTCAGTGAACCGTAAATAAAGCGGAACTGATTCCAACCTAATGTCAGCGTAATCTCCGGATAAACAGAAGAAACTGGTGTCTAATAAAATTCTTCCGTTGAAACAGAGCGCCTTCCCAGATTAGCAAACAATGACTAAAGATGAAACTCTAAAACGCTTTTCTTTAACCGGATCTAAAGCTTTATTTGTTAAATATGGTCACGTTGTGTAGCGGTCATTGCTGTTCCTTTTAAGCTTGAACCTGTGGTCCGGTGTCCGGTGGAATTCGGAACAAAGAATCCGCGCTGATAGTGAATTAGAATTCACTAAAAGAACCACTTGGATTTTCGCAGATACACAAACTGACCTTGTCAAATGCGTTAAAAAGAGCTCAAGTGAAAATTAAAGCTATTAGCATCAAATTATCACTTGGTCGTCGGCAAGAGAAAATTTTTGAACATTTTAGAAAAATCAGAGATTTGAACTCCAGTGATTTTAAATTAGCTTGTGTTCCAGAATCCATATCAAAAGTCCAGACAGTTGGAATCTGGAATCAAGAAATGTTGTAGATTTTGTTATAAAAGACTAAATTAATATTAACAAAACTATTTTAAACTAATGTTTTAATTGCTGCGACGCAGGAGCAGCGAAACTATTCTCTTTGTTCTTGCGATCCCGAGCATGCGCGGTACGATTATATG
>JAOEHV020202730.1:0-13197 GCA_025447995.2 Isaurus tuberculatus | reverse complement strand
TAGTAGTAGTAGTAGTAGTAGTAGTAGTAGTAGTAGTAGTAGTAGTAGTAGTAGTAGTAATAGTAGTAGTAGTAATATGAGTAGTAGTGGTAAAAGTAGTGGTAGTATTAGAAGTAATAGTAAGATACAGTCTGAAGATGATACAGGTAACATGATGGAATAAGGCCTTGAAGTGATTCAGGATCGTTTGGTGGAACACTACTCGGAGTTTTATTCAAGGGACAATGTTCTCACCGAAGGGGCCTTAAACGCCATCGAATGCTTGCCCGTCTTGGAGGAACTGGACAGAGAACCAACCATTAAGGAGGTAAGAGCGGCGGCTCTTAACTGATTTGCCTCTGGCAAAGCACCGAGAAAAGACGGCATCCCTGCCGAGGTCTTTAGGTGCTGCAAAGAGAGCGTCATCACTAACCTACATGTAATCCTCTGCCTCTTCTAGAGAGGAGGAGTACCACAGGACATGAGGGACGCCAACATCGTCACGCTGTACAAAAACAAGGGTGACAGGAACGATTGCAACAATTACTGCGGCATCTTTCTCCTCAGAATTATCGAGAAGCTGTTTGCTCGAGTCACTATGAAGAGGCTTCAAGTACTTGCAGGGAGAGTCTATCCAGGAATGGCAATGCAGATTCCGAACAAACAGGTCTACCATCAACATGGTGTTCTTCCTTACACAAAGCAAGAAAAATTAGGAAGCAAGGGCAGCCACTCTTCATAGACCTTACAAAGGCCTCCGAACGTGTTAGCAGATAGACTGTTCAAGATTCCTCAAGATTGGATGCCCACTCAGACTCCTATGTGTCATCAGTTCTATCCATGAAGATATGAAGGGCACTGTGGTCTTTGACTGGTCAATATCAGATGCCTTCGACATCCGGAGTGGAGTGAAACAGTACTAGTTACTTGCGCTCACCCTGTTTGGCATCTTCTTTGCTTTTTTGCTGAAACACGCCTTTGGAACTGCTACAGAAGGAATATATCTCCGGATACGGTCAGTTGAAAAGTTGCTCAACCTGTCACGACAATGAGCAAAGTCCAAAGTCCAGCTGAAGTTACCGCCAACTCAGATAAAGGCCTGCAAAAACTCATGAACCGTTTCAGTGACACTTGCCGAGACTTCAGACTCACCATCAGTCTTAAGAAAACTCTAGTCATGGGACAAGACGTGGACTCCGGTCCCCACCCTGCATTACTATTTTCATCACCTTCTGGAAGTTGTCCACGACTAAGTCTACTTGGAGTCAACCATCCCAGACTCCCTGTCACTTGACTCAGAGCTAAATGGAGCACAAAAAGATCCAGGTCTATGAAGCTTGCGTCGGCAGCACACTATTGCACGGCAAAGGGTTCTGGACTCTGCGACGTTGTGCTTGCAAGTGCAGACACTTCTATGTAACGGGAATAGTAGTCCACAACTAACAGGTAGGTTTTTTCTTTAAACTCAAACAGGTCAGAAGCTAATTTCTGCCATGGGTAATCTGGTAACTTGGATACAATCATAGGCTCAACACGGTTTCGACAAAATTTCCTACTCGTTGGGCAGTTGTCCATCAATTCTTCTCTGGCTCTCATTCTACATTTGACAATGCCGTAGTTGCCTGTATGTAGTTTCTCCAGGACATTTGATCGCATGGAAGCTGGGATGACTAGACAGCTACCTCTGAGCAGTAGACTGTATTGAACTGTAGCTCATCTGCAAATGGTTTGTATACACTTTAATCGAGCCTTTGAAGGTGCTTTTGCTAGGCCAACCACTAGTACAGTAGGTCATGAATTGGCTGCAGATTTTGTCCTTTTGGAGCTGTGCTTTAATCTTTTCCAATCAATGCTCACTTGCTGGGAGACCTTGAATAACATTGTTTACGTAAACAGTGTAATCTTCCTCAAAGCTAGAATCTATGAGCAGTGGTTCGGATACTGGGGCTCTGGATAAAGTATCTGCTGTCGTGAGATGTTTCCCTGGGACGTGTATGATGCTGAACTGATACCTCATTAACCTTAGCCTGAAGCGTATTATCCTTGGGGGCAGACAGTCTATGTCCTTTGCTGAGCTGCGCAAATATATCAAAGGCTTGTGATCAGTTTGAACATGGAATGAATTGCTGAGGAGGTAGCTGTTGAACCGCTTGCAAGCCCAGGTGATTGCTAGGCTTCTTTCTCTATTTGGGGGTAACGTTGTTCACAGACTGACAAGGATCGTGACTGATAAGCTACTGGACGCCATGTGTTGTCTTTCTGTCACTGCTCGAGCACTGCTCAGAGACCGTACGAGTTTGCATCTGACGACACCCGAGTATCTGCTTCAGGATCATAATGAGCTAACACTGCCACGTCTTTCAACCTTATATGACATTTCTCTTCTAGTTTACCTAGCCCACTAAATAATTTGGGGTGCTTCTCTTGGATACATTGGTTGAAGGTTTGACGCACGGTACGTACTACTGATGCAAACTTTAATTCTTTAATTGCTGGCCTTCCGAGAAAGGGTGACTTAAGTCCTTTGACTACAATGATTTCTTGTTTAGTCTCGTTTTCATTGACTTTAATGTGTGCTGTAAAAGCTCCCATCACGTGCAGTTTTTACTGACTTGGACCGGTCAGTGTCCTTTTTGTGTCAGATAACTCGCACTTTAGTTTCTTGAATACTGACTCTGGGATAACTGATATATCGGCCCCTGTATTTAACTTAAACTCGATGGTGTAACCATTGATATTAGCCTTTACTTTCCATGGTTTAACACTGGGGCTATCAATTTCGTTTACGGACACTGCATCAAGGTAATAAATTACATCGTCATTAACCACATTCACTTTAATGCTGTGACAGACAACCTCGTAATGACCCTTTTTTGAGCATTTTCGACACGTGGCACAAATCTCAACTACATGGGAATGGCTTTTGATCTCGGGGTTTTTTCTGAATTAATTTCTTTTGTTCTTGACGGCACCTTTTTTGTTTAAATTTACGGTCGTAAGAAAGCATATCAATGCTCTCGGTCTTAGACGTAGCTGGGTCACTATTTCCTTTGACTACTGACTGCTGAGGTTTTATTGCCTCAGTCTGCCGGGCACTACTGATAGCTTTTCTAAGGTCAGGTCAGAAACCAACTGTACTTTTTCGAAAAGTTTTTGATCGAGCAGTCCTACCACGATCCGATCTCTGATCAGTTCATCGTTTCAAATTGGCAATGTTCTGCGAGCCCATATATAAAAGAATCAACTGGCTCACCTGCTTCTTGTTTTCTACGGTTAAATTTCGCTCTTGGCGTAAATAACATTTCGTTTTTTCACAAAATGCTGTTCGAACCTGTTTTTCACTAACTCACAATTCTTCGCATCCTCAGCCCAAAGGGAACATGTGGGCATAATGTTGTTGCTTTTACTTCCCCTGGTATACAACAGCGTGTTTACTAGGCTTTCAGTATCACTTCTGTTGAGCCCAGAGGCTGAACGAAAACGTTCAAATCTTTTGATCCACTTGGGCCATTCATTTGGCTTAGAAAAAGAAACACTGATAGTCGACGCTGGATTTTCATTCAACGACCCTGTTATCGATATTCGGTTTCCACTTGTCGTTCCTTAGCTCATCTTTGCTCGGAATTCACAAATAAGCCTTTACTACAGTTGCTTGACTTAATCCATCCCCCTTCTGACACCATGTGTCGTTAGATGGCAGTACACAGAATAATACACAATGGATTGTGAAGACACTTACACTTTAATGACCGCCATGTTCGTGGCGTGATTCACAACAATAACGAGTGGGCAATGGAACTAATTCCAATGGACGCCTCAATCAGATACTTACACTACAGAGCCCGTGGCCAAAATTTATAAATCACACTCAGAATTTGGTATGAAAGTCTTTTTAATAGAGTAACAAGAACTGGAGATTCAGAAGAAAAAACCCTAACTCATGCAGAGTCAGGTTTTGATCAAAAAATTTTAACTCACGGGTGAGCCGCAGGATTCGAATCCAGGTCCTAATTGGTCGCAAGTGCGAATTAAGTCTTGGATCCGCCACTGATTGATGAACATAAACCTAGAATAATTTCGTGATTCTCTATAGTGTACAAAAAAATGTTTTTGGCCATTTCTTATCTTATGTTTTAGCATGTGCTAAAATTACAGGCGTTTTTCAACCTTGCGTTCTTAATAAGGTCCTTACGAAAAAGTGGTATCTTCTTTAGTGAGCGGGTCCATATGGTATACAGCGTTTATCTTTCTATTCTTTTCTACTGCCGCCAAGATATTGCAATATTAGAAGGTAGTTTGTCCGTCTGAAAACCTTGTTATATAGTTCAAAAACGTGTCATTTTTACCATGCTATTAGAAGTTTAAATCAAGAGGAAGTCATTAGTATGAGAACTGCTTTAAGGCCTCAAAAAACGTTTGCCTTAAGCTAATGAATGTTTTCTCTTCTGACCATTCGCTCTGTTTTCCAATAAAGGAACTGCAACGTAATACAGTACTCAAGCGTTCGTAATACCAAAGATTGGATCTGAAATTTATTTATTCACTTAAACCCGGTTAATTTTTTGTGATCATATAGTTTTCAGGTTCTCTAGCATAAGTAACCAACGATATTTTAAGCATATGCGTTTTAATCTTAGAATGAGAACTTTAACATCGTTTTAAACTTTTTCCGTCCGCAGGTAAATGAAACAATCCCAGCAAGTCTTGTTCGAAACACCTGATTTGTAAGCAATGGCCAAACCAACAATAGTTTGCATCGTGATTATAGACAACCTTGGCACTTATATATGCAATTCAAATTGCGAAAAAGACGTCTGAAAAAAACTTGTCTCCAGTAGGATTCGAACCAGTGACCTCTGAATGCCGGTGCAACGCTCTTACCAATTGAGCTATGAAGCGACAGTTGTTTTGAGCTGGTAGTTGTCCGTCGGTAAAAGCGCTGCACTGGTATCGAAGAGGTCACGTGTTCAATCCCGCAGAAGTCTGGAGGTTTTTTAGGCTGCTCTTCGGCAATTATTACTCTATTCCCGATGAGAGACTGCTCACTGTTTTCACCAACTTCCAGCAAGAGCAAGATTTTTTTTCAGCTCCATGGCAACCCAGCTCAAATATTTAAACGCGCTTAAAAACGTACTCAAATTACAAAAAGCTATATGGTCTCAAAGTACGGCCCAAGCACAAAACCGTGACAATTATAATTTTTACCCTCACTGGTCAAAATAATGCAAAATTTTAAAAGGTTTATTGGGAGGACCAAATTTACGAGAATCTCAATGGAGGGGAACAGACTCCCGGGGGACGAAAATCGAACACTGGTTTCGATATGAGCACTAGCTACCATCGCTGGATCGCTGAAAAATTGTTCCAAATTCTATCAATGGAAGCGATCGCAGGCGCAGTGATCAATATCGCTGGGATAAAATCTGTTACTATCATGGCCTACCGTATAGCAATCGAAATTTGTCAAAAAATAATTCAAAGCCAGGTTTTGGTGTAACCACTCGGCCAGCGCTGGATCGCTATAGAAATTGAGTAGTGATCCTTGCAATCAAGCGATCAGTCTGGTAATAATAATAATAATAATAATAATAATAATAATAATAATAATAATAATAATAATAATAATAATAATAATAATAATAAATAATAATAATAATAATGATGATGATAACAATAACAATAATCATCATAATAATAATTTGCAGCACAAGAACAGGCTCTTTGGATCAACTGGGTCAAATATAATATTGATAAGACAGCTCCTTCCCCTTGTGTAAATCGTTTGGCAACCAGATGGAAACAGTTACCCACTTTGTAAAAGGATGAGAGAAACTGGCGAAGAAAGTATAAACATCAATAACTTAAGACTTAATTAAGAGAGAAATCAAACGTCTGTGGAAACTGCGAAAAGTGCAAATTCAGCCTGCGGTTGTAGTTGCACTAGGGACTGTGACTCAGACTCAGAGAATCGGTGGAATAATTGGAGGTCACATTTCAAACGCGACTTCTACAAAAAACCGCATTATTACGAACAGCTAGAATCCTGAGAAAGGTATTGGATATTTGAAGGAAGGAGAACGGAATCCCCTTGGGTCACTTGGTCGTAGGTTACGACCCGCTCCCTTGGTAAGTAAAACGGCACAAGATCAGCTTGTTAAAAGTTCGTAACAATGATAATAATAACAATAATAATAATAAATAATAATGATAATAATAATTATCATTAAAGAATAACCCTTCAATTAAAAGTACTCTCATACAGCGAGGTCCTTCTAACTAACAAAGCAAAAAATAAATAAAAATTTTAAAAAATTGGTCTATTATTTTAGTTGCTACGGGTTCGGAAAACGAAAGAGAAATTTTTTTGTTCTGATTGTGATCCTAATTGCTAAAATCACTGTGATTGCTACCATTGATAAAGCAGCGATCATGGAAAGCTCATGAAAACCGAGCCTAATGGAAATCACTTTCAGTGAGTCTTGCGATCGATTCAGCGATCGAGAGTTAAATTTTAATTACTTCGTTAGTCTATTCACGGACCCTTTCTCACGTACTTGAGAATATTTTTACTTTCAGTAATAGTAAATTTTTTTAACTTCTCTTTTTTGAAATAGTCTCGTCTTTTGCTTGTAATTCTATCATTCAAAATTTTTCTGCTTAAGTATTTTTAACGATTGCAAAGCTTTTAACCAAAACAGCTCACACAGCTGTAAAAGGGTTAACACGTAAAACGTATCTTGCTCTATACGGGCTTTAAACACAGAGAAAATCTAAAGGAGATATTCAAATTTTTAGTTTTCGCAAACCGCCTCTACTGTCGATATAAATCTATTTTCAGTATTTATACTGATAGATTGTTTGATTATTACTAAGAAAACAGGCGGTAGTTTGTCCCTCATCACCTACTTGTTAACAAAATTAAATCCTTGGTTAAAAAGAAAACCTTTTTTTACATTGGGAAAAGCTATTTCATTTTAAAGAAAATTAAAAAGTTCCTTCTTTCCTGAGTAATTTAGTTCCAAGTCAAATGTTGCTTTAGGTAGTTTGAGAAACGAGGAAGAAAATTAAAAAAATAAGTATTTAGTGGTAGTGATTATATAGCTACAAAATCTAAACTATACTGTATACATGCATAAGGAAAAGCTGTACTACTAATTGCTTTTATTCTCACACTTTTAATTCTTGACAGAATAAAATTATAGTGAAAAGACAATCTTTACATAAAAATAATAAAGTAGTAATTGGTACTGGTGCCGGCAGATTGATGACTAAACAATAGCAGGACCTGTTATAATGAATTTGCAACATAAGTCAAAAGCCAGCTCGTTATATTTCTAAATGCTAATTAGCGACATACAGAAAGAGTAGAAATTGTGTTCCAAAAGCGCTTTCAAACTTTTCGATTCCATGTTGCAAACATTTTTTTCCGTTAAAACTGCTAAAACGAAACCGATAACACCTAGTTACAAATTCTTTCGTTTTTAAAAATATTAGAAATGTATTTAATAACAATATAATCACTTCCTTACTGATCCAGACTCAGAAAAGGCGGAACAATTAGCTTTAAAGTCTAATCAACAAGTTCAAATTTGTTTGGCAGCTTTCTTTTATAATTTCAATTTAAAATTTCCAATTTATTTTTTTCTTTGGCAACGTGTCACAGTAATGAAACAAGACTTCCGCCATTTCCTGCCAAAAATCAACATCTTCCAAGTTTAAGTGCATTTTGTTTTACCGAAAAGTCTTGATATTTGACAAAGTGGATAAACCAAATTAAATCCAAAGACCGAATTTGTAATTAGAATCTCTTAGCAGATCTCGATTGAGAGGTAATGACTTACATGCATCATTACCACTCGCCGTCCATGTTAGGCACGAGATGTTATATCTCATACCGTTATACAGCCATAAACTAGTTTGTCTTCATCCTTACAATATTATACTTCTTGGTTTTAAATTAGCTCTTCTACACTTGGAGTATTTGGATTAAGAGGGCCGCCAAAATTGCTATATAACCATATTCGGAAATTATGAATGCGTCTGTGATAACAAACTCGCATCATACGAACATCATACTCTCCACTGCCGGGCTGATTTTGATTATCCTGTTGGCACTCGGAGGCAATATTATTGTATTTGTCGCCTTCTATCGATCTTCCAATCTACGAAGTGTGACTAACTTGTTCATCGTATCGCTTGCAGTAACTGATATTTCGGTCGCTTCGATTTCTATTCCTATTTGGTTGTACTTTCAAATATCGGGTGCGTTGCCGCAAAGTGCCTCGTCAGCACAAAAGGACACGCTGTATCAAATATGGAAATGTTTAGATATTTTATTTTCTACAGCCAGTATTATGAACTTGTGCATGATCAGCGTTGATCGATTCATCGCCATAATCTCTCCGCTGAAATACATCACAATAATGACCACCGAACGTGCTGTTACCTCGCTTGTACTTATTTGGTTATATGGTGGAGGATTGGCTTTTCTTGGCATTGCTCGGTGGCAACACTACGCAACCTTTTTGTATTTTGTTGCATTCGTAGCGCCACTTGTAGTTATGGTGTATTGTTATTCACGAATATTTTGTACTGCCTTACAGCAAGCGCGGCGTATTGTTCCCTTGCGACAAACGTTTTATTTCAGACGCGAGATTAAAGCGACAAAGACATTAGCCATTGTAATGGGAGCATTTGTGGCCTGTTGGGGTCCATTTTTTACCTTAAATTTGTTGTTTAACCATATAAAATTTTTGCCTGGACAGTTCAGTGCATCCGTAGTTACTGCAATCAAATGGCTTCATTACGGCAATTCGGCACTAAATCCTTTAATTTATTCGTGTACTAATCGCGACTTTAGGAAAAAGATTTTCAATGTGTTACCGTGCGACATTGGATCTCGGGAGAGGCGAAGCATTGCACAAAGCATTGTGTTTTGGACGACCAGCTTCCGAAGCTCGTTGCAGAATCTTATCATTCAAGTGAATGTGAATAATAATCAACAACAAACCAACAACCCAAATGTGTTGCATGATATCAGCGATTAGCGAGTTTACATTCTCAGCCGTTACTCGGCCGCTTCCATGTTTCAGAATGACGTCATTACGGTGTTCAACCAAGTTAAAATAACCGATGTGGTATCTGAACCACTAAATCTACAGTGATCTGTTTATCATTTTCGTTAAGACTAACGAGCTCTCTTTAAGCTACGTAGTTTAAAATTGTTATAGAGTCCATAAAAAACAAGTCGTTAGTGCGAGACGATTCAATTATAAACTAAACTATGCAGACTAAGAATACCGATTTTGCTTTTTTTCTAAATAGGAAATTATAAGCCTTTCCACCTTTTCGCTACACACATTTCAAAAAGTACCTTTTTAGTGTTTCCTTTTAATATTTAATATAAATAAACAAGAGGTAGCCACATCCCACTGGTATTATGCTTTTACTCTTCATCTACGTGTTGTTTGATGTTTGCTAAATAAATGTATATTATTAGACAGTTTAGTATGTAGTATGGCTAGATATTTTTTTACGAGTCTTGTAGTATTTTGACAAGCCCGAAGGGTGAGTCAAAATGCACACGACGAGTAAAAATATCAAAGCCATTATACATACTAAACTGTCTAATAAGTTATTTATTCTCCAACCTTTTGACAAAATTTTTAATTTGAGAGAAGAGAAAAGATTACCACTGCATCATGATGGGCACGTACGTGACTGATTTCTGGAATACAAATATCACTCAAAACGTACACGTGAGATATTCGTAGTCGTCCCAGACCCTTTCGTGGTGTTAATTGTCCGTTTATTTTTGCAGTTGGATAATAAATGTATGTTTCTCTAATGATGACAAAACCTGTTTTTCTGTCTTGCTGCACTTCTGGTGCTTAGCCTGTATCATTATTTATTCAAACACTCAATAGCAAGTTATTTCTTTAAAAAAAAGCTTACCATTTCCCCATATTGCTTGACAATTCATTGCTAATACAAATCCGAAATCGCAACGTTACAATTAAAATTCAGTCAAATGATTTTTCCTGTAAAATACAAGGCTTCGGGTAAAATAAATGGCTTTTAAAAACAAAATAACCGAAGCAACTAGTTTTTTCTAAGTCAACTGGTTTTGCCTTTCTTCAAAATCTAGAAGATATAGAATATTGGTCATTTTTTAATGCTATTTTAAATACTGATATAATGGTCCAAAAAGCACGGAACCGAAGAGGCTGGAAGAAACTTCTCAACGGCCTTAGTTCTGGTGGCAACGAACAGGTTTAAGACAAGTAAATCAAAGCCTGTTATTATTAGAAACAAGGACCAATGGCTTTCTAATCAAGTTTTAAAGACTTCCGAAGATTCATGCTTTATACTGTACTGTGGATCGTATTGTCAATCACTTTGATACTTAGCCATGTTATCTTTTCGTTTAATTTTCTATTTCCCCAATTTTCTGTAAATTACAATACAGGTTTGTTTTATTTTTTTTATAAAAAACAACATTAATAAATCTTTAAAATTTTCAATAAAAGTAGTATAGGTATAATTAAAACCTCTTAAATTTCTAAAACATATATAATGATAATAAATCGGGAATTATTTATACGGTAAGGAAAAATTTTAAAATCAATTTCTTTTTCTATAATCATGACGATCCGATGATAACGACACACGCGCAATTAACTGATGGATCAAAAACCCGACAAAAGGTTTTGTTACTGCAAGACAACTCACATTTTAACGGAACCAGCCAATCAACGTAAGCTGTCTCAGCTGAAAAGCAACGTTGCCAATCGGTAATTCGATTTCTCAAATGAAAACAAGTTACGTTATTAGCTCGTGTTACCTCAAATGACAAAAGCCAGTGGTTATACGTTTATACTGCCAACGACGTCAGCTGTTATCTTTCCCTTTAAACGATCTCTATTGGAAAAGACATTTTGAATTTAAAAATCACTTTAAGTCTGGTACCATCATTAATGAAGGCTTAATTACCCTATTATTCATTGTTACGAGCAAGTAAATAGAAAATAAATTCCACCATCCATTAAAATCCATTTCTTAATTTTGTCCGGTCCGTCGATCCTTTACAGCTGGCTTGGCCAAGCAAAATGAATATTGGTAGTAAACACAACCCACAGACGCCAGCCATTACATATGCTACAGTTAGCAAGGCTGTATCTGAACTCTCAGTTTCTATATATTCACAGTCGACAGCTTCTGTGGAGCAAAAAGAATCAAAATAGACAAATTAGCCCAGTTTGTACACTTCAACAATCGTCATAAACATAAATGAATTTTTATAGTTGAATCTGCTTTCTGTATTTCAGTTCTTAGTTTTATCAAAACGTACCCCTGCTAAATGGACCTGAAACTTCTGATCGAGGATTTAATCGCCCCTCGGCTGAAACAGAAGAAAATATAGTTCGTGACAAGTGCTTTGTACCAATAATATACGATAGTTAGTATTTATATCTTATGACTGGGATTTATTCACAGTGTACCAATAGATTTGAAATCATGCCGATCAGGGACGCATATGGTCTTCTCACTATTGAATAAACGTTTTATTATACAGACACCGATGACATACCAGGATTTCTGCAGTGACGAAAATTTGGTTTCCAGTGAAGATACCATTTTTATCTTTCACAGTGTGAAGATATCATGGTTGTCATGACAACTTCGGTCTAGCCAATAGTTAGTCTTATTTTTTTTAAAAAAAAATATTTTTATTTTTATTTGTTATTTATTTATTTTTATTTATTTTTATTATTATATTTTTTCATCGTTGTCCTGCTATTTCATCCCGGTGTCTATATAATAAATAGAATATTACATGTCCGCGTTTAGAAACTGCTGGCCGGTTGTATTGTGGGCGGGGGAGGGAGGAAAGAAAGAGACTGCAATGGTTTCAGTCAAAAAAAATTCCTAGGCGGTGTCAAGCACATCACTCACAGCTCCACCCACCCACGCTACTCGAACTTCAAAATTTCGACTGATTAAGAGGAATAGAAAGAGACTGCTCGCAGTCTAGAAATTATGTCATCTTGTCTTGATTATGGTAGAATAAATTCTCTCTGGTTGAATTAGAGAGTACACTTTGGAATAAGGGAGTGCAAAGAATACATAGGGAAGAGTGCTGGAGTGATATCAAATATTTGCTCAAAAACGACCTAAAGAAACGAAGAAAGAAATTTGCCATATTACTTGCCTGCGAATAACAAAAAGGCAGATTTACTGAACACTAATTGCTGGTAGAAAGTCTAGCCCGTTGGGTTCAAACAGCGTAACAGTCTCGCGAAGGCAATCGCTCAAAAAGCAGGTTTTAACAGCCGTCGTCTTCCACACCACAGTCAAAGAAAAACGATAATACAAATGCTATGAAAGCGATGTTTGACCGACTCCATTAGTTTGCCTTTCATGGCATAGAAGCTTGAAGTGCATTTACGTAACAATAAAACAATGAATGGTACAATATCGAACTTTCTGAGCAGTGACGTAGGTCATTTAACCAATGTACAGTATGTCGCTTTGTAGCTGTAGTTCTGTTATCCAAAATGGACGTTTTTCAATAAATATTTACACAGGACAACCCATCACCTAAACTGACAATGGACGAAACACGCTAGTTTTCGTTTTGTTTCGATGCGAATAAGGCCATGGAATGATGTGATAAATAGCATATATATTTATACTTTTATTTATAACTCTGATATTTTTCACAATGATATAAATATTAGATATCTCTTTCTATGAGTTATAACATCAAGTGTTATCGGTTATTTTTTGTTTTAAGCAAGTTTTAACTTTTGAATAAAACTAAAATGTAAACACGAAAAAAATTGCCACTGTTATTTTTTTAAATGAATCTCGGTATTTAAAAAATAGTAGTAGTAGTAGTAGAGGAGGTAGTACGGAGTGAAGATTTCCCTTATGGCTCATTTATTTTTTTCAAGAATCTCTTACCTAATGCGTACGGTAGTGTATTAACCTCAATGTTAATAACTATGGTAAAAATACTATAACTTTCAAATGATTTCACCTAAGTTACACTGGATACTGTACTTCACACAAAATTGATAGTGTAATAATATTTCTGAGAATGTAATACTCTCTTCTCAAACTCATTAATAATTCATCGAGTTAAAACAAAAGAAATCATAACCGTGACCATGGTTTGGATACGTGATCTTAATTAGCATATATTTTTACGATTTT
>JAOEHV020202622.1:0-13198 GCA_025447995.2 Isaurus tuberculatus | reverse complement strand
AGTCAATATAGATGGTTGTGTGACGTAGCTTGATGACCTATATGGAGAAATAGAAACGTCACCCCAGCCAATGAGAGTGCGTGTTATATCTACTTTATTTTATAAAACTGTATATATATTGTATATAGTTTAAGCATACTTTTAGTATACTTTAGTATACTTTATGTATACTTTTAGTATACTTTAAGTATACTTTTAGTATACTTTAAGTAAGTATACTTTTAGTATACTTTAAGTATAAACGGTTTATACTTTAAATATAATTTAAGTATACTTTATACTTTAAGTATACTTTTAGTATACCTTAAGTAAATTTTATAGTTTAAGCATACTTGTAGTGTACTTTAAGTATACTTTTAGTATAGTTTTAGTATACTTTTAGTATACTTTTAGTATACTTTTAGTATACGTTAAGTATACTTTTAGTATACTTTTAGTATACTTTAAGTATACTTTATACTTTAAGTTTACTTTTAGTATATTTTAAGTATACTTTATACTTTAAGTATACTTTATACTTTAAGTATACTTTTACTATACCTTAAGTAAACTTAATAGTTTAAGCATAGTTTTAGTATACTTTTAGTATACTTTATACTTTAGTATACTTTTAGTATACTTAATACTTTAGTATACTTTTGGTATACTTTAAGTATACTTTATACTTTAAGTATACTTTAAGAATACTTTATACTCTAAGTATACTTTTTATACTTTAAGTATTTTAGCCAAGAACGTAGTCAATTACTAAGGTCGCTGTGCAGCTCTGAGACTATATAGATCATGAAATGAACAGTGTCTGTTTATTGCGACATATAATACGAAATAACAATTAAATCTCAAATTTCAAATTGACTTAATTCATTGGTGGATTTGTCAGAGACTGATTCATAGCATTAATTGCAAAATGCAGTTGTTGGCAGTCTAAAATATACTATATTGGGCCTATATTAGTCATATTAGTCGTGATTCGTGAAATGCTTATTTTAATTCCCGTGAACCGTGAATTTTGATTTTTAATTTTCGTGAGCTGTGCACAGGACGCCCCCTTTCCGACCCTCTGAGGAGGTTTAAAATAAATCACGAGATGATTTTGTTACCAAAATTAAACAACATTGACCGGTGTCGCCTCGAATGTTTAAATTCCTATCATTCCGAAAAAGACATTGGGGAGAAATGACAGAAGTGTTTGAAATTGCGACCACATACTACCGAAGACACGAACTACACATGGAGAAAGTAAAATGTTATATTCTTAGTTCTTAGTTTATTACACTTCTAAATAGCTGGTGGCTAATACTAGAAGGATATGATATATATATGATAAGTTTTTAGGTGATAACGTTAGGGACGGACCATTAGAAAAGTTATGGGGGTGGGTGGGGTGGGAGAAGTGCAAAAAAAATTATGCAAGGGAAAATAAAGTGAAAAAAAAAATTGTGCATGCAGAGTACAGGAAAAAGAAATCCACAATGATGGCCTACCACACATTTTAGTGTTACTTCAAGAAAAAAAAATTCGTGCTCAACATCTTGACAAAAATATATTCATGCGAGGGGAAAGTCAAAGAATAAAAATTCTTGCGGCTTGAAAATTCCCCCCCCCCCCCATAACTTTTCTAATGGTCTGTCCCTTTAGAGATCTAAAACGTTTTCTCAGCAGGATCATGACATAAACACACAGTCTGGGCTTCCTGTGGTCTACCTCGGCTCGATGGAAAAAGCTTGAGACCGGTCGAAGTGCAATGTTAAAGCATGGCTTCTTGCGACGGAGATCTAGAAGAGGAATGTCGGTTCCTCAATGAAGTTCCAAGAGAACACTTTCCCAAGCTGGTGCAGATGCTAAATGAATATGTTCCCAGCTCACTGTGTGTAAGTTTATGATCATTTATTTTTGTCTGTATCAAACTGTATATGCAAACTCGGTACGCGGTGTTCTTTAATTTTCTTGAAGTCTTCAATCTCAAAGCGATAATTTGCCAAGTTATTCTTTCTTTTTTTGTTCTTATACGAGTAAAAATTCCGTTTTGAAGCATAGTTAACAATGTATGCGACATTTATATAGATTAATTGCTTGGTTTGCACCCATCTTGAACTTTATGGTACAAATTATTTGGCAAACAGAAAACAGCCGACACATATATTTACCATATTTAATCTACTTAGCTTTCAGCCTATATACTGTGTTCCCTTTTCAAAGCCACACTTTAAAAGCAGCAAGATGGTTCCAGATGGATTACTGGATATAAGGTTTAGAAACAGTCTCAATGTTACGCATAATGAATAGTTTTGAGATAATTAACAGTAAATTTATTACAACACAGGTACAAGGTTACATTTTGCAGAACCTCAGAAGTAGAGAATTGCTTGATTGTCGTGTTTATGTTGATGGCTGGCCAGGGAGACCAGAAGTTGTTATTGTGGAGATTTTATCTTACAGGAGAGTTGTAAGGTTTAGACAGTCTGTTTCTCGAATTATAGCTGAATAGCTATTTATTCATTTATTCATTTATTCATTTATTCATTTATTCATTTATTCATTTATTCATTTATTCATTTATTCATTTATTCATTTGTTACAGCTGTAGTATAGTAGTTTTTTCAATTAATAGTCTTGCTTTTGTTCTCAATGAGCTTTCTGCGCATGCACTAAATTATGCTCTGTGACAATCTAAAAGTCTGCGGGACTGTATGGTTTGATTAATCCTGAACAATGTGAAATATTTTTATCAATTCCTTCGTTTTGATAGAAGGTCTACTCTAAATTACAATCACTTAAGGTATTTTTATTGATAACCATTAAAGTTTTATGGAAAAAATGAACACCAGTGTTTAAAATTTTTTTATCAAAACTATTTATTAAATAATGGAAAACATTATTTTTGTGAGTTTCTTCACTCTTCTCCAACTTGATGACTGATTATCCTTTTTAAAATAAAGCTTTCCAGGCCCTTAGACAAGTTGATGGGGGAAAGGATGGGGGGGGGGGGGCTTGGGGGGAAATGTTCATCAGGTGTGTATGACTGTTTATACCTTACACTCACACCACATTCATCAATTCTGTTGTTGTACTGGTCTATTTCAAATTCTATTTTCAAATTTTGCAATTATTAATTGTGTTTATTATTGTTAATATAGTAATGCTCATCATAAAGTACATCCAAATGTTTTGAATGCGGTCAATTATTTCACTGACAAAAATAAACCAAAATAGTTACCAATTAGTTTGACTTTGTTCATAATCTTCACCAGCAGTATTGATTCATTTATTCTGAATTAAATTCCTGTGATGCTGTTTATATCATTTATAACATCAATCCATCAATCAATTCATCCATCCATCAATCCACTAACAAATCAATCAGTCAGCCAATCAATCAATCTGCTTGTCAATCAATCAGTTATTTAAATTCTTTTCCATCTTTTTCATCTTGTCTTACCATCTCATAAGTGGTTGAATTCCCCTTCTTCTTTTTTAAGCATCAATGCTAATTGCTTTCTTGATACCTTCATTGTTATTTCTACTCAAAACATGGCCTTTTCATCTCAATCCCTTTTGGTTTCTTTTGGAAATCTAGCAATCATTTCTTTTTATACCTCAGCCATTCTCTTTCTGCATAGCTGTTTTTCTCAGCATTCTTTCTATGCTTCTATTCAAAATTCTGTATTTATAACTGAACATCTTAGCACCATACAGTATTATAGGCCTTGCACTATTATTCAAATTTCGACGTAATTAATTATAAATTATATTTTGATTATGGATTCAATTATAATCATTAAAATTTTGTTATCATTTTGTGTTAAATACTAGATTACTTTTTGAAGGAAGGATTTAATTATTTAATTGGTATTTTTCACTTAGGAAAATTTAAAACTTTCGCCACTTTGTGGATTTGCAGCCTGTGACAAGTTAAAACTAAAGGAATTAATAAAGTCAGATCAATTCCTGAATCTTTATTACTGTGGCCTAAACAGCTCAGAGCACAACTGTATGTATTATTGTATTGTATGCTGTTATTTTTCACATTTTAAGCAACTTGTACTAAGAGTTTTGGAAAGTAATGTAAAGTTTTGGAAATTCAAATTTAAATTGAATTTTTTGGGACTGGTAAACACTTAGGAAAAATGAGTCTTTATATTATATTAAAGTCTTTGTTCACTCTGCGAAAAATTAATGTAAGTTTAATATTGAATTTTGCCGTCAAAATATAATTAGCTTACACCAAATGGATCATAATTTAGCTAGCATTCACAAAGTCAGTCACAACCAATGATATCCATTGTTTGAACTTCCAATTTTGAAAAAAAGCTTTTTTTTAAAACTTTCCAAAGCCCTTCAATGACTTTACTAAACTTTCTCATTCATCAAGTTAAAACAAAAGTAAAATGTGATCATAATTAGCATTCATTTTTACAATATTTTATTTTTTCATTTACTCCTTAGTTTTAGTTTTGATTGAGAAGATATATCAAATACTTGCAACTGTTTCATCACATTTCCAAACATATCAAATTTCATCAAAAATACTCTGCTACACATTGTATTTTAAACTCTCTTCTTAGTGTTTGGAAATGTGATGAAACACTGTCTCTCCTGTTTGATATATTAACTTCAAAGTACACATTTTACCTTAGGTTTTTAAATAGTTCTAGGAATTGCAGCGTTATATTAGATTTCCAAATGAGCTTTTTGTATAAAAAAATGTCAAACTTTATTTTGCTATCATTTATCTCTGTCAGGTTTTTTTAAAGTGTTAACTGGACGAGTGTCATATTGAATTCTCTTTGACAGGACACTTATCCAATATGTTATAATTAGTCAGCTTAGCTCCCAGTGGATGCTGTCCAATAGTCATAATTTGTGCACTTTTAACAATGGTTGTAATGTACATTAATCAGAATTGTTTTGCATCTAGGTTCTCACAACAGTTTTTTGGAACTTGCTCATCAAGAAGTGCCTAGAAGTGCTGTAAATATTAAGGTGTGTCCAGGTATCTATGTGCTTTACTGGAGCCTATGAAATTGGTTAAGAGGTAGGACATTTTAAAAAGACTTTAACCAGTTTGATTCTTGCTCTAATTATAATCACTATAATTTCTCAGTCCTGTCCAGTCCATGGTTAACCTTTTTGTTTAGGGTTTTATTTAGAGTTTAAGCAAACTGCTATAAGAACCCATATATTTAGCTATATGCATATATGGTTCAAAACTTTTAGATAACTGCATAAGATGCAAGTTCTGAGGCTTTCATGGTAAGCTAAAAGCAGTAAAGGGAATTTTACAAGATTAATATGTTTTTTCTGAATTCAGAGATTCAAAGTAAGAGTCAAATCAGTGGCTTAAGATCTGGGGGGGGGGGCTATTCTTAGTTAGAAAATAGATAGTAGTGTAAGGCTGAGGACTCTAAATTCTTACTTTGTTTTGGAAATTTTCCATACCAGAAGATATCTTGCTAACTGGATTTAAGCCTCGATCTCCTTTAAAAAAATACTCATACTGACATGCCATTCCATGAAATGCAGGGTTATAAGTTCGTTTTTTTAGCCACAGGATAGAAATATCTTATACAGATGAGATCTACAAGCTAAATGGGCCAGACACAAGATAAAAAAACATCTCAGTATATAGAAAAGAACTAATTTATTGCAATCCCAAAATCTTTTATACAGTAATTGAAGTAATTGCTAAGTGAAAAACATGTAATATAGTGAAAAACACGATTCTATCAACCTGTTCTAGGCTAGAACCTATAGTCGCTGCATGATTTGATATAAACAACATCAGTGGCCAAGGCAAATGCAAGGCTACTGTAGTTTTCCTACTCTTTGCTCTTTATTGCTTTTGTAATAGCATTTGATTTTATGGAAATGTCAGATCACTAAAGATTATGTAAGACAATTTGAGATTTTAAATCTGAATTTTGAAACAGTAGCAGGCAGTTCCCTAAACAACTCATTTTTAAAGCACTCAATAATTGAAAATTCTGCTCTCATTTAGCAAGGAATCTCTTGGGAATTTTGAATCCTGAAAGGCTTGCAAGTTAGATAAATTGGAACTACTGAGTTTGGGGCCATATTTCATAAAGCTCTAGTGATGGGGTAGTCTAACTCCCCACCCCACCACCATGCTCCCGTAATTCATAGAACATGATGTATTGCACCTAGCCACATGTTTAACTTTTATTTTACCACTAATAATTATATTTGTTGCATATTATTTGATGTAAGTTGTTAATTTTACTCAGTATTAGATGAAAATACAATCTTGTGAATAACCTTGTCTTTAATTTCACAGCAGTGATCCAAAGGGTTACCATCTTGCCTCGTTGAGAAAAAAAGATGTTCTTTTTATTAACAAAGTCTGGAAGTATGGTAGAGGTGAACTAATGATGAGACAACTAAACAATCTGATCGACAATTCAATAACAGTTGGATGGTATAAAGATGGCAACCTCGTCTCCTGGGTGTTTGTGATGGAATATGGAGGGATCGGTGCACTAAACACTCTTCAGGCTCATCAGAACAAAGGTCTGGCTAAAGCACTGATTTATCATGTATCCCAGAAACTGCTCGACATGGGAAGGATTCCATATTGTTTTATTGAAAAGGACAATGAGGCATCACAAAAACTGTTCAACAAAATGGGTTTTCAGTATTTTAAACAATGCAGTGTTGCATTTTTTGAAATAAATGCCAATAATAGCAATCAGTCTAATAAAATTTAGAAAGGATCAAAAATATATAGTGTTATTTTTTTAATTCAAAGGCCTAACTGATAGAAGTATAAAAAAGAAAGAAAGAAAATTACATGTATTCAAATGATGTCAGTTGATGGGCAGAAAATTTTATTTTCACTATATACCAGTAGCTGGATCAGTTAAATTAAATATAATATTATAATTATATGCATAGCAAACTAAATCCTTTTATGAGCCTATTGGCCCATGGGGCTTGCACTTTTCTTTGGTTTCTGTAGTGTCAAGGAGATGACACATGCTGCTGCATTCATCAGATGCTGAAGTTTGTCAATCAGGTGCTTGGGAAGTCCAAACAATAAGGAGTTATAGTTGTTAAAAGCTTTGAACACACAAATGCATGAATTAAGATACATGTTTGTTGTGTTACGTGACAGAAAATTCCTGATTTTGGCAAAGTTCCTCAGATGATAGAAGCCTTAACAATTAACATTAATGTGTGCCAACATAGTCAAAGTTGAGTCAAATATATAAGCACCAATGTTTCAAGCCTGTGGTGATGGGTAAATGGCATCTGGTCCAAGATGAATAGCACAAAGTTCAAGGCATTGATGGAAACGCCAATGATAAAATGCTGTTTTATCGGTGTTCAGTTTGAGTTTATTGATGACCATCCATTTGTGAATATCTGAAACACGACTCAATAAGACACTTTGCCGTCACCATGTCTGATTTGCTGTTGAAAAAGGAGGTATGAAGCTGCTATGTATTCATAATAGCAATACCACCCTCTACCCCACCCCCTCTTCCTTCCCTTTCTTCAAAACTGAATAAATCTAGCTATTGGAAAATTAAACTTTTCATTTCATGCTACATATCCAGGGCTTTCAAAACAAACAAGCTCTGCTGGCGACTTTGAGTTTCATCAAAGAGAGTAAAACTAAACTCAGCACGTTCTAAAATGACTTTTAAAGATTAATTCTAATTTTCTAAGGAAAACAAAAAGGTTACTTTTTATTTTTTTTATTCTGTTTCTTTGATATTGAAGAAGTGGAAATTTTGGTAAAATTTCTGTACTACCCCATACATTCATTATACATACATTTTATTCAAATGAGAAACAATACATGTCAAAGTTTTCAGTGTGCTTTTTGCATTCATAATTAATGTATGGGGTAGTACGGAAATTTTAGCGAAATTTTTGCAGGATTCGGAGCTTATTTTTATCTCCATTCGTATTCTCCTCACCATCTTGCTGTAGTCTGAAATGCATGCCGCTGGAGCCCCACGATCCCCCCTAGAGTTTCACAGTCTAATCTAGTTAGGCGGCAACTACCGACCTGAAATTATTTAGAAATCCCTATATCTTGCGAAGCTTTAATTTAGTCCGTGGTATAAAAAATAATCAATTCGATCATTAATTTTTTTTCTTGGTATCGTCTCCTTAGCCTTTAGTTTCCTTCAGCCCTTTGATTGGCAGTGGGGCTTGAAACCATAACAGGTCTTCACTCTGAAAAAGTTTTGATGCTTTCTCATTAAAATCACTTTGACTGCTGCTTGTCAAAATATTAATATTGTAGAGCTGTCCACGATGAGGGGGTTTAAAAACTCGCTTCGGAAGAAACCAATCAACTGATGCATCTTTGTGGCTTTGCACTCCTACAAACATCGATGTTGGTGAGATCTCCTTCATATTTGCGAGCTCTTCATTTGCTACCAAAGTTCTGATCAGCTTCCTACAAAGAGGTCCCATGGTTCTATCTGTGCATTTCATATCGCAGTCGTTATTTAAGACGTTTTGGAAGTGGAAAGTAAAAGTTTCTTTAGAACTGACTTGTGTCGGACCAAACATTACGCAGACATTAAAAACATTTGTATTTTGAAAAAATAATTCAAGATTGGAAAATAATTCTTCAACATTTTCAAGAAACTCTCGTTTTTTGGCTTCTATTCTCGAAAACTTCGTGACGGATGGTTTACGGCGAGCATTATCTTCAGATAACTGTCTTGGACTCTCTTTGCCTAACGAAACTTTTACTTGGGCGTACGGAAACTGGATTTGATGGCGCTCGTATAACAAATACTTAATGGCTTCGATCACCAAACGACAGCGTGTCTTACAGCACAGTTCGTCTTTGTACACAACGTTTATCGTTTCGGGGACTGATTCCCGTTTGAGCGCCATTTTTTGTTGGTTCGTTTAAAAATTTCTTTTCAAATGCTACTTTCTGCAAGGCGTTCATCGAGTCAGGCTTGGCTGCTCAGCAGTTGCCAACATGGCGGTCGAAGGTACCGCAAGTATTAATGTTCAAATCGTCCCATCTGAACCACCAGGTTCTTGTTTTGTTAAGTCTGATTTCTCTGGTGACTTATATCAAGTCGATGCATTTGTGGGAAAATGTAAGAAAAATGTCTCACTAGAAAATCTCAAGGGAAATCTTGACGATTATTTGAAGGCATTAAAACATGCACTCATCGAACTGATCAATCAGGATTATGCGGATTTTGTTAATCTCTCAACCAACTTGGTAAGAAAATTTCAGCCGTAATGAATCTATTATCCATTAATCTAAATTGTAATTGTAATCCTTCCTAAATAAAATGTTGTCTAAATAAACTGAAATGTTGTTGTCTAAATAAAATGTTGTTGTTTTTGTTGTCTAAATAAAATGTTGTTGTTGTTGTCTAAAATATGGTGATCAGTGTTGATAAACTGCATATTAACGCGTCATGCCTGCATGTACAGTATGTAATGCTAATGGAAGGTGCTTGTGAAAAATTGCTCTGCAGAAACTAAAACTTTTACAGTAATTAGTAAAATTTTAAATTGTCTAACCGGCTGGGCAAGTCTGGATAATATAGAAAGTGTGTGAGCGTCAGTTCTACTAAGTCCTGGAAAATAATATTTTTAAATGCTGATAGGATTTTTGTTATTTTATAATCAAGATCAATAGTAGAGCATTAAAGCACCAAAAACCTATTTTCCTTTACTTTTCTCTGAAACACAAAAAAATAAAAACTTCTTTTAACATGCTCCCTGCCTTTCCCATTAACGTAAACCCTTCCAAAAAATTGAAAAGCCATATTCAATATTATCCCATTTGGGCAAATAGTGTTTTTGAAGAATCAAAATTTCTTGCTTCTCATTCTAATAAACATATACAAGGGCTTGACATTAAGCTTCGAGCCAGTAAAATTCAGAATTTACTGGTCAAATAAAAGTGTTTTGGCCTAACTTTGTTTCATTCATTTTATGTAGTTTTGTTTGAGAGAAATCAGACTGAACACACTGTTTTTGTTTTCCACCATCCATGATTCTGATGAATGACAGATCTTACTAACTTTCTTTTCAAAAATGTTGCTGGCCCCATCAGGGCACCAGTTTTCAAAATTTGCTGGTCTGTACTGGTCCAAAAGGGCAAAAAATGCCTTAGGGCCATTGCGCCACAGTTAATGTGAATTCCTGTATGTTTATATGTGCTTCAGGTTGGTATGGATAAGAGTATCACCAATTTGACTGTTCCCCTTGGCCAACTGAAAGAAGAAGTTTATGTAAGTTGTTTTTTCATACTGTTAAACAAAAAGCTTGAAGTTTTCAAGTGCATATCTCTGAAAAAGAGAGGAAATAAAGGTTTTAAAATTCATGGTGAACAAACTCTGTAACTCACTGGCTACCTTTTTCCTCATTATTTCTATATTATCTTTTTTGAAATAAATGTTCACCATTTTTATCATCAAGTTAGAATGTTTTAAAAACAGTTCTGTGGAAGCTATTCATGTGCAAACTCTTGAAAAGTCCTTGAAAAACAAACCCGTCCAGTTGTTGAAAAGTCCTTAAATAAGTTTTGTTAAAAAAACATAGGAATTTGCAAAAATTAATTTGTCCTAGAACTTTTGTTTTGGATAAAAAGATTGGTTTTTGACTGCTTATTACATTTTTTGGTCAAGGCTTCAAATAGTTAACAGTCCTCAGAGTTATTGCTTGGTCTCAGGGTTATTATTTGCATATAATAACCTTGGATATTGCAAGTGTCTATGCACTTGAGTGGAAATTCTGAATATTAAAATAATTGTAAGGTAAAGGTGAAGTCAGTGGGTCTATAGTAATTTTCAAATAAAATAAAAATAAAGATTTTTTTGTAACATGTAATCATTTTGTTTAGTTTATAGATCATTTTTCATTCACATTACCATATTACTAATTGATAATGATAACAAGTGGTCATCGAAACATCCAGCTCCTTTGGCTTATTTTCTTGATTACATGAGATAAAAAATGTTACTGAAAAAAATTCAGTTAACTTTTTTAAAAATGTCTTGATTTTAATGTCAATTGTAAATGAGTATTTTCTGAAATGTTTGTAAGACCCATGTAACTTTTACTTGTTTTGTTTCATGAGGTAAGATAACTTTTAACTGTATTGAAAATTGTTTTTATTAACAGGTAATCAGAGATGAGCTCGATGGCACAGTTTCTTCAATTGAAAATAAATTGGCTGAAAGAGCTCAGCTAAGAAAGAAGAAAGTTAGTAAATGAACCCTTTGTGTTTTATTTATTTTTTCTTATGTTTTACTAATTGATTTTTGTAAACTTATTAATTATATATTATATTAAATATTAATAACTTTTGCAGTAAGTAAAATTGCTGAAAACAAAAAAAAAACACAGATGGTGCTACAGTCTTGCAGCTATTTTCTTTAATTTTACACTTGCATTTGACTGCAGTTTGTTTCCAACTTTGTACTTGGTTTTTGGTGGATGTCAATCAAACCTTGTTTGACTCAGATCTTGTTGGCAACTGCTTTTATAATTAAAAGAAAGGCCTTTGATTGATGTCTACCAAAAACTAGTTTGGTAAACAAAGTGCAGGAATGCTTGGTTAAATGAAAACAGCTGTAATTCTCTATAAAGTCTGCCAGAGAAAGGACATTTTTATTTTTACCTGTACTGGACTGGTATAAGTTTTCAAAAATATCATTAATAAACAAAAACAATCAATCTAAGCAAGCACCAATAAAGGACCAAACTGTTAGGAGTACATGTGCAATCAGTAAATAAGGTATTTGCAAAAGTTGGACGGTGAGTTTAACCCTTGTCACTGAGGGCTAATCTATACAACAGTAGTTATAGCAGGATGTGATTTGAACACAGACTTTAATCAATTATGGCTCAAACTACTAACTACTTTCCATCTTCTTATTTAGGTTTGTATGCAGCATCTTCTCAACATCACCAAATCACTAGAGAAAATAGAAAGACTGCTGCGAGGTGAAGTTGACAGATTACGTGAATCGGGTGGTGAAAGTACTAACAGGTAGTTTTTTTCTCAGCTGGTTCCCTATAAAGGGTGTAGGGAGGATGGAGGAAGGTTTTAGTTTGACATATAAAGGCATTAGGCAGGGGCCCATCTGCATGATTTTTCTTACTTGCCAGTAAGTCTCATTAAGGTTTTAAGTTACCTTTTGATGTCAAACTCGTCAAATGGATGAGTAATTGATCTTTCTCAATCATCTGCTCATATTTTTTCTCAGACAAGTAGACCGCTGTGATAATCTCTACCATGTCTTATTATGATTATTCATAGACAGCTGTGAAGAGTGTGGAGTTAGGGTGTAAAATTGGAGTGGTGGAAGGTGTGCAGCAGGGCTGGTGGGTTTTGTGGAATTAGGTGGTAGAAGATATGGAGTGGATGGTGAGGAGTTGGGCAGGTGTCTGGTGTGAAGTTTGGGTGGTGGAAGATATGGGGTTTGGGTTGTGGATGGGGTAGGGTTCGGGTGGTGGAAGGTATGCAGTTTGGCAGGTGGATTGTGTGGAGAATATGGCGTTGAGATTCCTTTTTTAAAACACTTTTGTAAGTCTCACTATTTGTGACCCAAATCTCAAGATATTTTGTTGTAAAATTTTGAGACCTTAAGATTTGGGGGTTTTAGATGTTGGAAGGTCTGCACAACTGGATGATATTCTTGACTTTTTCGTTGTTTTTGATTTCTAGTGAAGATGATTCTCACTTAATTGAAAGGGTAGCAAGTGAGTTTAACCAGCTACAGTTCTATGTCACCCAAAGCCAGGGGCACCCTATGGTGGAGAGTATCAGGGGGGTAAGTTATGACATGTTCAGTGTGCTCGGATAACTTTAAGGAAAAAGCTATTAGAAGTGAATTTAATTGTTCTTAAATATTTTTTAGAGGATTGCAGCAATAACTAGTACACTGCAAAAGAAGTTAGAAACAGCATTCCAGGAGGGTATTGAGACCAGTCAGATGGGGATGCTATCCAGAGTCTTAAGAACATATGCTATTATTGACAAGACACGTGATGCAGAACTTCTTTTCAGACAAGTTGTTGTAAAGCCCTACATGAGTGAGGTAAGATCAGACATCTGCTTTTGTCATTGTTTAATGGGGCAGTACGAATGTACTGTATGTACACTAATCGTGACGGGCTACCTGTGGTCAAACTGGCCGAGTAGGTTTAGGCACGAGTGTACAGCCAGTTCCAAACT
>JAOEHV020202429.1:0-13200 GCA_025447995.2 Isaurus tuberculatus | reverse complement strand
TCGAAAACTACGTACTTTTTTCAAGTGGAAAATGCAAAGTTTAGAAAATGGTCAACTTGGTGGTGCTTGCACTTTAAAGTTTTTGTCCACCAAAGGATAAGAAACTTGATCAATGCTTTCATTCCCAATAAGAAGTTTTGAATATTTGTATGAAGAACGTCTCTGTTATCTAAAGCTGTTTTAAATGCTGCATTATTCATATAAAGAGTTCTGCTTTTCAAAAATATTTATATAACTCGTGTTAAAATAATGTAACAAATCATTATTTTTTTATTTATATTTGATTCAAACAGTGGCTATAAAATTAATTGTGACTAGGACTATGAGTGGTTCAGAATTACATTTAAGTAGATGGTTCCTTATTTAGATCACCGGTTGAAGTACACTGGAAGTTATCAACAAGTGAAACGTTTCAGCGCATGCGTCTTAAGCTGACGCAAAACTACTCGTTTGATCCGCATTTGGAAGCGAGCCATTCAATGGACAGTGTTGAAGGACGCTCCGATTTGGATTCGGAAGAAGAAAAGGAGTGTACCCTACCTTTGAAAGTAGCTAAAGAGGCGGTTGTACACGGTGCAGTTGATGACAAACTTGATGGAGAAAATGAAGAGTCGATAAACACTTATAGCCCTCCAAACAGGTCAGTATTAATGAATATAGCATGGTGTCCCTGTTTGTCAATCCAAACTTTTTAAAATCATGTGTTACTGATGACAAAACTCAATATTCTTAGCAATATTTATGCGAAGTAGGACCTACAATAGTTGGTATCTCAACTGAACACTGTGCTGTTGCCTTTGGGATACCCATATAGTGCTTAAACTCTCAATTCAACTCTCAACATTACCGACCATTTCGATTGCACTATACTAACATTATTTATTATATTCAATGCTCACACTGCATGTAACCAGTTATATATTGGTGAAACTGGACGCCGTTTAGGTGAGCGCATCAGGGATCACGTCTATGACAAACGCAATTACGATCTTTCTAAACCGGTCTCTCGCCATTTTAATTCTTCCAATCACACGATTTCTAATTTTGTTACATTCGGTTTATCTCTCATCAACGGCGGAAACGATTGTCACAAAACCAAAGAAATGCGACTCATTCACAGTTTGGATACTCTAAATTCCAATGGGATAAATGAACGCTTCACATTTAATTAGCCTTCTGTCATTCCTTACCCTTTTGTTTTTTATTATTATGCCTTTATTTCTTTTAGTTTTTCTGCCTACCTATCCTATTGGGCAATCTATCTATGCATTACTGTATAATCACCTCTCTATTTATCTCCCACATACATCACTCCGACGAAGGACTACAGTCCGAAACGTCAGTATCTTTTATTTTTCCACGGTGTATAACTTAAAAATTTACCAAACTAGTGCTCTGACCGTTGAGTTTTAAAAACATATCCGTTGATATAACCCTCCTATCAATCATCTTCAAAATCGGATTGTCGTCAAATCAGGTGCATTTACTCTGTATTGCCTGCTATACCAACGTGGCTTCAGTGCCCATATTAGTGGCTGCAAGCACTAGACACTAGCAAGCATATGCTACCTATACTTGTGAATATAATTAGACTAGGTTATCTGATTGAGAAAAGGTAAGAGCTTTTGTTTCATTTCACTCGAGATTAAATCTAAGTCTTGATACTTTTGTTATGTAACGAATTCTTAGTCACGGTAAGACTAAAGTAAGATGCTTCTAGAATTGCTATCACATAACTTTTGAAACACCTCCAAGTGACCTTTAACGTAGCACAACTCACAATTTGTCCCCCTTAGTGTTACCGTGGTCTAGCCCTGGCCCAAGGACTATCCCTCTTGGTACTCTTGGACCACGTCCAGGCATGTTCTTAAGATAACAAACACTTGTAAAAGTACTTAACAGCCTTATCTAACTACACATCCTGTTTTGTACTGTCCCCTGATCCACTTTTCAGACAGTGAAACAAACATATTTACACCTTGGGTGTTCTACTCATTTAGAACTGTTCGCTAGTTTTCCCAGTTTTCAAAGCTGACTTAAAAAGAAAATTATATGAAAAGACTCACTAAAACTTTAGCTTTTTCTACCTATAAAAATTATAGTTTTCACTTTCGTTGTTTAAAAAATTGCTACTGCATGCGACCACCTTCAAAGTGTCAACACTGTCTCAAAATATCTAGAAATGTTAGTTGTATTGAGTTACTTAGAAACAGTATGAAAGAACTTGTAAACCCGACTCCTTCGAATAGTCGCATGTATTACAGCTATTAAAGATCCTGTTTCACTCAGAAGGAAGCCATGCGAGTTGTCTCTCAGCCACAGCTTTATCATTTTTACACTTTTCTTAAGGTAGCCAACTGCTTAGATGGGGACTTGCACATGTTTTAATGAGAGAAACTTCAAAGAAAGTCGACATTTATGAAGTCATGAAAGATTTGTGCTCACTAGTATTAACATTGGTAAATAGCTTTGGTACATCCCTAATCGCTGGAAACTTTTGAATGACATTGATGAACTCAAAAGCAGTGGGTTCGTAGTTGGTGAAGGCGTTGCTTCGGTATCACAGAGGTCATGTGTTGGACTCCAATTCAGGTTTCCCATTCGATATTACTTACATCGCGAACACAACTGCAACGATCGTACAAACTTAATCACCTTTAAGAGGCATTGATGGACCCATTAAAATCAACCTGCCTCTAACAGCTGTTGCTTCATGGCTCAGTTGGTAAGAGTGCTGCACAAGTATTGCGGAGGTCTTAGTTGGAATCTCGTTAAAGCCAGAATTTTTTTTTCAGGCTTCACGTTACGAATTACTAAAATTCAGCGTATATTACCGTTCGTTCATTACAGTCACTGTGGCTTCCTATTTTAGTTTGTAAGGGCGTTGTGCCGGTTCCAGAGGTGCAAACCCTTTTAAAGACTAGTTTTTGTTCAGCTTCTATTTTTCAATTACTTTTAAGACGTAAGCAAACGCGAAGATCTTCCATAACTTCGTCGAGTTTGTCTTTGCCCCTTTGCAGTGCCACTTGTAGATGGCGATAGATCATGACTGAAAAGGTAAAACAAAACGTAAATTTTAACTTCCAAATTATGGTTTTTCTTAAAATCCAAGAACTTGGGGAAAATCAGGGTTTAAAACATTTTTTCAAGGTCAGGGAAAAAATCAGAGAAATACGGGCAGTCGTGGGTTTCCATGACGATAAATATTTCCATCTATATAGACCGTTTGGTAGTGTTGCAGCTTGAGACTTAGGTGAATAAATTAATTAATTTGCTTTGTCTTTTTGTAGTCCAAACAGTGAACGAAGACAGACCATGACTGAGAAACAAGTCCTTGATGTGCCTTGTGAGCTAATAACGCTGATGGACAAAGTGCCGGGGAGGCTTGAGATCACAAACGTTGGGGTCTATTTTTCCTCCAGTAAAAATGGCAATGTTGATAGCATGGTTGATACAGCTGACCGAGAATTTCAGTGGGCTCTTACTGAGCTTCGAGAAGTCCATCTCCGACGTTACAACTTGAGAAGAAGCGCATTAGAGTTCTTTTTAGTAGATCAGACCAACTACTTCATTAATTTTAACAAAGAGGTACGTCAATATGATATAGTCAGACAATGTGCTACAAAACTGCTGCACTTACACTTTATGGCGCTGCGCACCGTTTCTAAAAATAGACGTTATAATATATGCAAATAGATGCATGACTCAGACAAACCATATTAATCTGCGATCTTAATGGATAGGAGGCTGAGAAACATAATTTAATTAGTAAAAAATTACTTTGTTTAGAAAAATTTAGAAATAAAAAGCAAAGTGATCGAAATCAGACTTAAAAAATGAGATGTTTGGCTTGTTTGTCTGAGTTGTGACGTCACTCGCGCGCAGTGCTATTAGAGGCTTTATGTCTAGTTTACATACTTTCGTTCACTTTCTACAAAGTTATTACTTTATTTTTCGGACCCGTTCGGTATCTACCAAATAAAAATGAAAAAAAAAACTAATTTCAGAACCATGTCCTTCTATGGTGCTTCGTATTTTGTTTTTGTTATTTATTTGGAAATAAAAACGGGGATTTGATATTTCAAAGCCAAAACCCAATCAGCATTTCTATTTTAAGGATATATTACTTCTTACTAATTTTTTGCGAGCAAATGAATGAAACGCTTCCAATCCTGCCGAAATCACAAGGATATAGGTAACACAGGGACGACCGTAATTTGCAAAAAAATTGAAAAACAAGTGAAATTAATCCTTAATTTTACAAGGAACCATGCGATTACATGTTTATGACATCGAGGACAAAATTTTTCAGGCGCTTCTACTCTGCAAGGCGTTGCTCGACTTTCCTTGCTGGTGCCCATTTCTGAAACACGTTTATCTAATAATTTGTACTTTTTCTAGTATTTCGCTTTCACTATAGAAAACATTAAATCTGTAATTCCGTTTTCATGACGTTGTCTTTCGCTGACAGTCAATCAAGGCCCTTGTAACACTCATAAAATTTATACGGCTGGCTGCACCAAACTTCACTTATGAAGCTTTGAAATTTACTAGAGCTGTTTTTAGATATTTTTTGCCACGTACTATTTTAGTAGTACTAGTTAGTAGTATTATTTTATATACAAGTTAATTTTCAAAACGTGAAAAGTCATTGAAAATTATTTATCTTGTTCAGTGAAAGAAATGTTTCAAAATCGTCATGGAAAGTCATGGAATTTTTATGCCAATAGTGAGGGGGGACCCTGCTTGAATTTACCTTGAATATTGGTTGGCCTGAATAGAGCAATATCTTCCTAGTCCTTATTGTCATTGCAAAGAGCTCGCGCTCCGACACAAGATAGTAAAGAGTAAAAGCGTTATGCTTGTGCGTTATGGCTGGAATAATAATCACAAGTATAGGTAACTCAAACGTACGAGCGTACGCAGCAGACACTAGTATCGGCACTAAGGCCATATGCTAGCTATGCCATGCTTACGAGTCCCAAACTTAAGGCCGAAACAGCCTCCCATGGCTGCTAACATCAGGTTCACTTTTATTTACGGTAGATTTAAGGGGTAATGAAAGCTACCAACGTGGCTTTAGTACCATATTAGTGACTGCAGGTTACTGACTAGTACATTTATGCTACCTAACTTGTGACAACAGTTATTACAACTTCCTGCCCAATTCACGTTGTAGAAGGTTTAAAGTACAAATAAGAAGGCTTGGTTGGCGCAGTTGGTAAGATCTCTGCCTTCCAATCACAAGGTCCCAGGTTCGGTCCCTGGCTCTGCCGAAATTTGAACATTTGTGTGAACTTCTCTCCACCAAAGCTTACTCAGCTTTCCATCCTTACGAGGTGGGTAAATGAGTACCAGCTTCCGCTGGGAGCTAACCTGCGATGGATGAAAGTGTCCCGTCCAGGGGGAGTCAAGGACTCTCATCCGCTTAACACTACAGAAACCAGAGATAAGCGTCGGCTCCGATGGGCCACTAGGCTCGTGAAAGGATTTAGCTTAAGGCAAAAACATGACCTAAACAATTGAATAAGTCCTAATCATTCTTTGAACGACTGCATCCAGAGCGACAGAAAATGCTATGTTTGTCTGCCTCGATTCTTGCTTGATGTTTCTTTTCTTTCTTTACTAATCATGAAGGTGACTACATCAACCAAAAATGTTATACCATGCCTCCCTTGATTCTTGGTGGACTGTTTAAAAAAGATGTTGAATGGCTTCGGCATTTAGGGGAAAAATCGTGAATTAATCAAGAGAAGTTGAATTGTTTATCTATCAACTTAAGTAAAGTAGGAAACTAATGTTTGAAGCGTTAGGGCTTCGCAGAGAAACTTTATTCTTAATTAATATTTTGTTGATTTCTTTTCTTTTCTTGTCATAAAAGTGACCGGATCAACAAAAAAAATGTTATGAAATGGCGCATTGAATTTTCGTTTGAGATTTCGGTTTTTTCTTTGACCCAGACTAGAAACCTGGTATACAAGAAGGTGATGTCCCTCAAACCACCCAACCTGTATTACACGGGAAGCAGGTCCCCAGCACAGCTACTCAAGGCATCGGGTCTCACACAAAAATGGGTTCGTCGCGAAATTTCAAATTTTGAATACCTGATGCAGTTGAATACCATCGCTGGAAGAACGTATAACGATTTGAGCCAATATCCCGTATTCCCGTGGGTATTATCAGACTACACATCACCAGAGCTGGACCTATCTAATCCATCCGTGTATAGGGATTTGTCTAAACCAGTGGGAGTGTTGAACCCAGCTAAGGTGGCAGAGGTACAGGATAGGTGAGTTAAAAACGCACATGGTTCGTCCTTAACAGCGTTTTCGAGGTCGTTTGGATGTAGACAGATCTTTAGCCATCCCAATGATGGATAAAAACACTACTTTTCTGGGGTTTCGCTTTCTCTCAATTTTTTGAGTTTTTTTTTTTTTTTTTTGGTCTTACAGAGAAGCATATACTATCTGTGAGGATCCTGAAGAACCAGCTTTAAAAGGGGTTGTTGTTTCTGAATAGATTTGTCCGCGCATTTCTACTGAACCATTTCCCAATTTATGGTGCTAATTAGGGAGCTCCTGTAAACTGATATATAAATTGTACACAAGTCATTTTGCATTGCAATACTGCTTTCTGTTCTTTAATATTTTGTTGTAAATAATAGGATTCGTAAGCCAACTTAAAATTCTGGAGTTTCGGGATTTCCTATTTAAGGCCTTGTATTCCTTGGAAAACGTTTTTTTTTTCCTGTAAAGGACTTGGAAAAAAGTTTTTGGATTTTTAGTTTTCTGATCACTCTGTATTAGTTTTAATTGAAAAGTATTAATAAGTCTTATTTTTATTTTTAAGTTTTTAGGGCCTTGAAAAGGTCTTTAAAATGGCAAAATTGTGTGTTTAGATCTTAAAAAGTCTTACATTTGTATTTCAAGACAAATTTACTTCTTCTCCTCATAATTTGAAGGTTGTTGTAGCTCTTTTCGTACTTCTGTTGCACTGAATTTTTTCGTAACTGAATCACACAGATATACAGTACAGTGTTTATCATGTTATTGAGGGGATTCAATATGAGCTTCTGGTGTTTTATATCAAATCATTTGAGGGACCATAGGTCTTAAATTTCTAAATTTTGGGCCTTAATAAGTCTTAAAAAGGTCTTAAATTTCACGGGCTTGATCCTGCAGTTACCCTGTTTTATAAAGTGTTTTTTTTTACTTTTTTATTTACAGTGCTGATATTTACCATTAGAAAAACTATGCATCTAGTTTAGAAATGTAGTTTTTTCGTTCGCTTCAAAACATCAGTTTTGTCAAATGAAAAAATAGGTGGAAGGGAAGTATATGATTGTGTGTTTGAGAGCGGAATTTGGTGTATTGCTTATGTATTCTGCCAAAGCTTACTCAGCTTTCTCTTCTTAAGAAGTCGGTAAATGAGTTCCAGCTTCGGCTGGGAGCTAACCTGCAATGGATTAGTGTCCCGTCCAGGGGGAGTCATGGACTCTCATCTGCTTAACACTACAGAAACTGGAGATAAGGATTTAGATTTAGATTAGATTAGCTTTTATATGCCAAATCTTGAAAAAGCTCAATATACCTTGAAATTACCGGAAAAAGTCTTGAAACTCTACCCTCACAGAAGAAAAAAAACCCAGAACACAGATTTGTCTCCCACGTCAATAAGCAAGGAGCTCTACGTGAGATTTAGAATTTTTCTTTTTCTTTTTTTTTCTTTTTGGGTTTTATATTTTCCATGTTTCTGAAGTTTCGATAGTTTAGCATTAAGGAATCGTTGTAGGTGTTTTAGGTAGATGGTTCTACCTAAACAGTTAACATTCATTACCCGCTATAGGTACAGGTACTTTGAGGACCCAACTGGTACAATCGACAAATTTCATTACGGTACCCACTACTCTAACGCAGCCGGTGTTCTCCACTACCTCATCCGTGTGGAACCATTCACTACACTACACGTTAAACTCCAGAGCGGTAAATTCGACTGTCCCAACAGACAGTTCCACAGTATATCTGCTCTATGGCACTCCATCTACGACAAAGGAAGTGACGTCAAAGAACTAATCCCAGAATTCTACTATTTCCCTGAGATGTTTATGAACCTGAACGAGTTTGATTTGGGGCAGTTACATAGCGGTGATGTAATCAGTGACGTCATCTTACCTCAGTGGGCCTCAACTCCTGATGAGTTCGTGTACAAGCACCGTCAGGCTTTGGAGTCTGAGTACGTATCAATGCACCTTCACAACTGGATTGATTTGATATTTGGTTACAAGCAGAAAGGTCCTGCTGCAGTCGAGAGCATGAATGTGTTTTATTACTGCACTTATGAAGGTAAGTGAATGCCTTATCAGAGCAAACTAGGGATCCACGCTGACAAGGCAAAGAAACTTTATGTTAAAAAAGTAAGGCGAGTTTCCAAAAGCTGTGTTTACAAACAATAAACTAACGGGACCTTGTCGAAAACAAAAAACACATAAAAATTGACAGATAGCTTTGTTCTTATTGCGATTGTTTTCTTAGAGAAGTTAATCCAGGATGCTGGCCCATAGGCCAGTATATGTTTGTTAATTTGCTGAAAAATAAAATTAATAGTTATCAATCGCTCTTAATTGGAAAAGCGTTACGAAGTTGACCTCCCACTTTTCAATACCACAGTTTTCTTATTTTTTCTGCGTTGCAAAAACTTAAGCAATTGAGAATGTAAGGATATTTTAGGTATTTTGCGGGTATCCGTGCGGAAGGAAATGAAATCTCGAAAATATAGTTTAGAGATTAAAAGAAAACTTCTTTTCCTAGTAATGAACTCTGTCAGCTAGATGTACATGTACAATTTGTAAATTATTATCTCAAGGTGCCGTTGACCTGGACGCCATTACTGATCCACATGAACGAGAGGCCACAGAGGGAATGATTAACAACTTTGGTCAAACTCCGTCTCAGCTCCTCACGGAACCCCATCCTGTGCGCATGTCGCTTGGGGAAGCCGCAGCTACACAAACTGTCAACATGGGCGTCACAACAACAAAAAAAGCAAGCATCTTCTCGAACTTTAACAAATGGAAGGCTTACTGTGTTACCGTATGTAGTTTCAAAAGTTTTCTTTTGTAGGATAGTTTTAGGGTAAAAAAGTTAAAACCACTATTTATATTGAACATTTAAGTTTTATATCTGTTTTAGAGGAGACATTTGGTGCCCACCAAACAGTTATAGAAAATCAATAAATAAATGAAGACTTTGTATAACATCTTTTGGCGCATGGAGTGATTGCCCAGTCTTCCAAGCTAATGGCTCATGATCTAAGCAACCGTCGGCTCGGGTTTCGCGTTTAATATGAACGTAAGAACGGAGCAACATTGTAGATCCCGGAGAAAAACCCTCGGAATCATATTTCGATCGACAATTTTGACCTAAGTACGAATCCCAGGATTCGAACCCGGGACCGTAGTGATAGGAGGCGTGAGTGATAACCACTAAGTTAACCTGACTGCCCTACCCTCACTTATATTTAACATTTACACCACGAGGATTGACAAGGCGTCAATAGCCAATGAGACTAATGTATAAATGGGCATTTACTCGGAGTCTATGAGGCTGAAGGATGTAGTTGTTTCAGTATCACTCAACTAGTCAGAGAAAATGACCCTTCAGACAAAATGGCATTGATAAAGTAGAAAAACTGTTTTTTAATCTGAAAAGAAAGGATAGTTTTTTTGCCATTAAGAGACTATTCAAACTAGATCTTTTTTAGAGTACCGAATGCAGGATTGTCAATTCTCCTTAATAACTGTTTGTCACTTGCCCAAACCAATCATTTGCGGTAAAATCTGTTTCCCACTACGATCGCCACCAACGAATCTCATCATTTTTTAGATTGATCAACTGGATTGCTTTTATATCTCACGATTCTAAATATTCCACAGACGAGAAAAAGACAAAAACCCTTTAGATCTAACAACAACAACAAAAATCATTTGAAAGTTTAGCCGTAAAGTTTTCATATAGTCTAACAAAGTTATACATTTGAAAACTAATTTTTTGTTGTTTGACGTGGATTTTTTAAAAATAAAAAACTTGAAGGCAGCGAGGATACACAAAAAGCTAGCTTCTTAATTTTGCAGTATTTTCTTATTTTTACTATTTTTGTATGCGTTTCGTCAATGCTAAGTTAATTCCTCTAATTTAAAACCGCAGGTCACCAATGGAAAAGATCCTTTGGTATTTACCGCTGTCCCCAAAGTTCAAGTGTACAATATAATCCACCCTGGGATGCCAGACCAACTGATAACAATAAGTAAAAGTGGTATTTTGGGTACGCAAGATTGGTTACCGTATTCAAAGAGTCAACGACAACCTTTTACTTTTGAATTGGACCCATCATTAGCTGTTGACAAGTGAGTTTTTATGTGTGTAAAAAGCTAAACCTTTTTTTTCTCAGGATTCTGTTGCAGATTTTAATAATCTAATGATCCATTTCGCTCTTTAATTTTCCTTTCCCTTTTGTTTATATCTGTGAAGGGGTTCGTACAATCCTTTAAAGTTATTGAGTTTGAAAAACAGTTGAAGTTCTTGAAAGTCCTTGAATTTATAAAGAAGTGTTTGAATGCATGTCATTGAATTCTTCTTACTTTCGCTTTTTAGGTTTCGTTCGAAAACTGTGTGCAATCCGCAGCTGATTGTTTTGTACAAGCTTCAATCTGCAGTTGTCTAGACCGTGAACATAACCGCAAATATTGATCACCACGTCACTGCTAAATAACCGCGGAACAAATTTAATTACAAAAATAATTGTTCCCTCCTGAGTTGTTGATGGACCCATTAAAATTGACCTGCTCCCAACAGCTGTAGCTTCATCGCTCAGTTCGTATTATCACCGCAGCGGGGCGGATTGCAGAGGCCATGAGCTCGAATCCCAAACATCTTTTCCGCTAAATGACCGTTCATTTTTATTGGGTAGGGGGGCTGGTGGAAATAAGGGAGGGGGGCACCCAAAAAACTACGGCCTTAAAGGAAAAAAATACAGTCAAAAAGGAAGTGCGAGGAAAAAACGCATGGAATTGGGGGTGGGCCACCTGGATAAATACGGACATGAAAGGGTGGGCCATCACAAAAAAAAAAATACAAGGCCTTTCAAATTTCTACCAGTCCCCCATTCCCAATAAAAAATGAACGGTCCCTAATGCTTAAATTTTGAACATAAAGGCGATATTCATTCACAATGTATTTGCTAAATAACCGCGTTACAAAAATCATCACGGTAAAAGGATCATTTAAATTAATTCCTATTTTTCCTTACTTCATCGAACACGAAAGTTTCGAGTAAAATAACCGGAAGTACAAGTGCATATTTGGTGGTCTTTGTTAGTCTCGTTATAATTAATGTAATAAAATGGGATGCTGCGTCGGTGTTTCTAAAAAAAAGTTCGATAAATTTATAAGCTCTACACCGTTAAAGAATAATTATTCTTTGAGGTGTAGAACTTACTAATTTATTAAACTGTTTCATTATAATTAACAATTATTCACCGAAGTGGAAGTTATATCCAGCAGTTTCACTGACACTTAGGTGAACATTTGTTTTAGTATATACAACACAAGCTGAATAACTAGCGGATCAAAAAGTAACTTTATTTTTGACAATATACCGACAAATGGTAACTGGAAGCCATTTTGTTTTTCTTCGGCTGCTCGGAGGTGAATAGTACTTGGTTAATCACCTCCGAGCTAGCCAATTGACGTGCGCGAAAGGTACTATTCACTTGTGTGGTATATACTAATCCTTAATATCACAGTGAGATGTTTTTTGCTTTCAAAGGTTGCGTCGATACTTAGCTGGTCCTTTTGCCTCCGATCTGGCTAAATCTCCCAAGCTATTTGCCATTAGCCATGATGCAAAGCTCGTTATTGTCGTTGGACACTGGGATAATAGCATCCGGGTATTTTCATCCAAAGGAAAACTCTTGAACAGAATTGTTGCACACACTGGTAAATATACATTTAACATGCTAAATACGAGTTGTAGCTATCGCTAGGTGGAAACGAGTGGCCAATTGACATTTTTGTAGCGAAATATCCCATTTAAAACCGGATTTGCCTTAAACCTCACTCTGATTGTGGACTTTGAAAGCCGGCAAATTTTTTTCTCGATCACTGACGACTGATTACCTTCAGACGTCATGTCTTTTTTAACATAATTACTAATTACTGCGTAGTTAGTGTAAAAGCACTAATAATCCATACTTGGATGTTACTTTCTAATGTAATGTTTCTTCGCTCAGGCTTGGTTCAAACACCAAAGTTTTATGTTCAGATTAACTGATAAAAAGGAACATGAGAATAAATTTTCGTATTCAATTGTTAGACTTAGAGAATGCAAAGTTCTACGTTTGAAATCTTATAAATCTATCAGTAATTCTACACTGTTTTAATTGGTAGATGTGGTCACGTGCCTCTCATTGGACAATGATGGCCGTCATTTGATGTGTGGGTCACGTGACACGACCTCGACCATTTGGATTGTTACCCATCAAGCTGGGCTGGCACAGGAAATGAGGCATACACCTCTGCAGACTTTATATGGGCACGATGATGAGGTCACGTGTGTCGCAATAAGCTGGGAACTTGACGTTGCCATTAGCGGATCTAAGGTTGGTATAGTTTGTTAGGAAATTAATAATATAGCAGACAAATAATTGACGGAATTCGGCCCTCAATTTATCTGTAATTGCCCTTCGTTTGAAATTTCACATGTGAAATTACATATTATCCGTGGCAGCTAGTTCGTCACGCGCACAAAAACAAGATGTCGTATTTACAAAACAAATTTTGCGACTCCGGAAGCAAAAACCCAGGTCTGAACTATGGCTAATTTGTCTGCTATATTATTAAAAGGTAATCGAATGAGTTCTCGTCAAAATTTCGAGAAAAATCACTTGTTTTTTGGCCTAATTCTTAAAGAATTTAATTCGAATTTGGCCAAAAGACGCGTGATTTTTTTCGAAATTTGACTTTGCCTCATTCGATTACCTATAAAAATTAGACGAATTTTTCGTGATTTGTTCACTTACAATTTGCTTCAACAGCCCACCTTTAAAGTGCTACTAACACTAAAAATATTTTTGGCTCAAATCATTTAACATATAATTTTAAGTACTTCTGCGAAAAAATTTTTGAATTTGGTCAAATAGTTTTT
>JAOEHV020202227.1:0-27185 GCA_025447995.2 Isaurus tuberculatus | reverse complement strand
AGGCAGCACTTTCTCCTTAATTATTTTAAGACCCTAAGTGTTGGTCCGGCCGGAAATCGAACCCGAGCCTCCCGCTCAATAGACTTGAACCTTACCAACTAGGGTAACCAGGCGGCGGTGAACTTTTCAACTTTTCTTTTCGACCTTCTGCTTTTACTTAGTAGGAGACTGTGATTTCTGTGCTTTGGTAACAGAGATACATGAATCGCTTACACTCCCGGTGACAAAATGTTTACGGTTTTTCAGGCTATTACAGATTGTGGTCCGCACCTTTTTGTCAACCTATTGTGTTCGAAGGATCTTTATATGGGCCGCGCAACTTCAAACGATTTTGTTCCTCGAACGCATAGTTTTAGTGTTAAAAAATTCAAAATCTATGTTGTATTGGCTTTTTTTTCATTTAATTTATATTTTATATTGTGTGAGCCTTATTCGGTCAACTAATTGATCCAAGATATACCGGCGGAACTGTTGTCTCGTGGTTATTCGTTTTGATCCACATAGTTTTAGTGACTTTTTAGTGAAAACTAGGGAAAAGGTGAAAAAGGTGTTTTTTATTTATTTTCCCGAATAATTTGGCCCGAAACCAAATTAGGAGGTTACTGAATTCAATTCTAGTCTCAACAAAAGCATGCTACACTCTACTAGAATTAAACATCTGTAATGGTTAGATAAAAAAACAGTCAGAAAAAATATTAAACTGTGAAACATATGAATGTTATTTATTACGTATAGTTAATATAAGGCTTAAATTTTTTGCATTTGCATAACTGTAAGTTAAATTTTAGATAATTGATGTTACAGACCAGTGTCAGAACTGTGACCTCATTTTTCATAGAGTTTTTAATAATGTAGCCTCCTTATATGTTTCCGTTCTTCTCATTCAGGTCAATAAAGGCGGCATGAGCAACTGTTATTTTGCTAGTTCGAGTAAAGGCCGTTTAAATTAGGTTATACGTTGCTCTGTGCATGCTCTTTTTTTGTGAACAATTTTTGTATTTTCTGTATTTTAGGAGCAACTTTTTCAATTTTTTCGCAACGTTTCTGCAATTTTAGCATTTTTGTAGCACAATCAAGTGTACAAGCTTACCTCCTGTCGACGCAGTAGCCACACAATGCCTTGCATTTGCATGCGGCCACCGCGTGACGCTTTTTTCGAAAGTTGCGCTGTTTTACAGTCTTTCATAAACGTGATTTTTGCTCTGTCTAACGAATCTTTGGTGACTTAAATTTTACATATTGCATCGATAACAGAATAGAACTTTGTCTCGTGTTGACAAAAATCTTTACCATCTTAGTTTTCTGCGCTCCTTTGGTCTTTAAATGTTTATAATTATATGATGCTCATTCTTTTATTTTAAGTCAATCTACCATTTCGTGCAAAACTGCTTTAGGCCAGCAATTAAAGGTAATTACATAATGTTAGTTCATATTATCGCTGTACTTATACAGATCTGACGGAAGATAAAAAATGCCGTGATACTATATTATTTTTTATGAAACTGATGAAGTACTTAGCGTCGAGACATGTTCAAAACACTGGTTGGTTTTCATGCGGTCGCTTTGCTATCAGAAATCAATCTTGATACGTCTGCTAATGGAATTGCCACGTTCGCAAAAATAACAGTTTTCTAGCGTCAATGAGAGGATAATTTACTTTGGCTCAGACAAGAATGAAAACTGTATCACGTTGAGTTGTTTTTAATGTAAATGAAAAACTTTTAAACATCTGGAATGTGGCTCCAACTTCATGTTGCAGTCATTAAATGTTCATGGTATCAGGAGTTTCTCAGGGAATTTGTTTAAACTCTTTGTATCTGTTAGCTGAACAATAAAACAGGATTTGAGCAACTCACATGTAATTGCTAGAGTTAGATACTTATTAGGACTACGTGTACTTTCTCCGTTTTAAGTTATTCTATCGAAGTTATATATAAATTACAACGTGCTATCTTAAAATACATCTTTTGTTTAAGAGTTTCTTTCGCCACGCCAGCTTGCTACAATAAATCATTAGTTTGTGTTTCAAAATCCAGTCTGTGGATAAAAGCTGCTTACACAAGAACTTGAAAATAGACTGCTGTTTTAAGTGAAACTATTTTGTTGTTCTTTTACGCAAGTTTTTTTTTTTTAAACATGGTGATTTATTTCATCTGGATTATCAATCATACGGTCAACTTTTGGATAATCTACGGTGATTTGCTAGATTTGAACTAAACTACATTCACAGACCTTTTAACTTGTCTTTCCTGGTAATGGATCTTTCTCATGGGCAGCTGTGTATGTTTATTCATGGCTTCTTTTCACCCCTATTTCCTTTTGCTAAAACAAACCTCTTAAATAAACAATAATTTTTGGCTTTTAAGCAATTTCTGTTGAATAAGCTTCAAGCTTTTGGCGTTTTGCAAAGACGCCATCTCATACTCCAATTCCAGCAGCGTCAAAAACTCGTTTTAATTCTTTCCTGAAAGTTCACCGTCTACTACTGTCATCAGCTTGTGGTGATATAGGAATATAACCAAACAACATGTTATTGAACAAAAGGAAATGACTGGAAAATTGTTGGATCTTTGCGGCAGGTTCTATTTACGTTGTCAGGCAGAGCTTTTGATGCGACCCTTCGAGTTGGCACGGGGCGACCCAAATTCCTCACACTTCATCAGGTACGAAATAACTAAATCTCGAAAAACATGGTGTTTACTCAAAAAAGCGTAGACATTTAAATTCCCGTCTAAGAATTATTAGTAGTTTTACACACGTGCAAGTTACTTTAGATCGAAAATACCAGAATCATTTCAATTTGTAGTTCAAAACTGTTTCAATGGAGGATTTCATAATTTCGTTTTTGAGCGCTTCAACTTCAAGATAATATTAATTCGCTTAAATCTGACTTTTCATGCCTCTTGTTAGCCACGATTTTCACTAATTGTTTATAGTAATTGTAGCAACTGCACATATAATACATGCAGTTTTCCCCTCTGACACAAACAAGCAGTTGACGTCACAAGCCTTATATGATATTTGTTGGTATGCAGCATAAGGTCCCTAAGGAAAAGAACCCTTTACTCTTTAATATATTGAGTATAAGTGTTTCAGTTGAATATGTCCCCTTAATTTTCTCTGGCTTCTATTTTATTTCATTGAAAAACGTTCCCCTTTTAGAAGAAAATTTGCACTGCGTAACCAAATTAGAGCTAAATGTATGTAAGTTAACAAATGCTTTAACAGTGACAACTAGAGCTCGTAATTTTTTTTAAGGTTCTTCAACGAAAATTAAATTTTATATGATTTGGAACATTGATACTACTAAAATATACATTGTACCAAAAGGAATTTTGAGACTTTCTGCTGAAGAAGTGAAGTACGATTATTTATGTTTGTGTTTTGCCTTAATTGTTCTATGAAATATGGTCCTCTGCCCTGGAGAGTTTACTTAAATTTTAAAGCAAAGCCTTTTAACCAGCATTCTTAGAAATTTGAAAGATTTGAAAGCAAAGCAGTTCACTTATTTATACTACAAAACACAAATATTTTGAAATGTTTTAAGAAATAGCCCGTTGTTAAAATTCATTTCTGTAAATATACTTTAATCGTTCTGGAGTTAACCTCGTTTAGATATCGCGACATTGTTGATGTAAAATGTTTGCTTAAACAGTTTAGTTGTAAATTTGTTATGGTTGTTTCAGCGAAACAAAAGAAAAATTCGCAGCTAATATTTGTTCTCGTAAAAGCAGTGTTCGTACTTGCAAAATATTTTTCCAATGAACTGGAAAACAAAAATTGAGTTTGTACAAGCATGATTTTAAATATATACGGCTTGTTTGAAACCTTTTGCAATAAATTTTGTAAAAGAACTTGAGTTTAGATGTTCCCTTTGAGAAATTGAATGCCATAATATCCTAAAACATGCTCCAAGCTTCGCTAACTTGTATGTTTCCCATGGAAAACAGATGAATCCCAAACGACCATGAGACAAAAGCTTAAAACAATAAGAATGGAAGACTTTTCTCTTTAAATTAGTTTACTTTATGAAATTAACTTAGTAAATTAAATGGTTAAAATTGATTCACAAAACTAACTAGTGCAAATTCTTCATTTGAAAGAAGCACTGGATGAATATTGTTCGGTTCTATTCATGCATAATATTACTTTGAATTTTCGAGGTACTGTGTTTGTAGCAGTTCCTGAATCAATTCCTATATAACGCTTTACAAAAAATGTAGTGTGTGGTTTAAAGTCACGTTTAAATCTCTTTTGTAAAGTGTGTGTGTGTGTTTTTCTTTTGTCTGAACGGTAAGCTCTGATGTTCCTTGACTGTAGCTATATATACTCATGCATGCATGGTGTTGAAATATTCACACTTTGAGATAGTTTAAGCCAATGGCAATAGTATCAAAACATTTCTTTCACCATAATGAAACAGCAATGAAAAAAAAGCAAAATCTGTATGCAAAAGCCCTTGGTTCATTGTTTTAATAGAATTTAGACTAGTGTAAGTTAATCAAAGTAATCTCAAAAGCTGACATGCATTTCATAAAAACTAATTTCAATTTTTTCTCCGAACAGGCCATGCAGAACCCGCCGATCAGTCGAAACAGCTCTGTCCACGTATTTAAACCTCTCTTTAGAAACTAACATTAAGACACTGCCTCAAAAACTACAAATAAACTCGTTTTAGGATCAAAAGTTTTGTTTACAACAATAGCTATTTCCTGTACCCGAACAGCAAAGATGTCAGGCTTGCTCAGTTGAAGAAAATCTGAGCGGTTTGTCATTTTCAATGAGCTAAACCGTCAGAAAACACTTGAGCTCAACTCACTGTGGCTGCTAAGTTTTTCATCCTTTTAGAAAAAGGATTTCGTTTCCTAAGCCAATTACTCAGAAAGCCAACACGAACAAAACACTCAGTGTTCTGTTAACGGGATTTTATCTTCGTTAACACAGCGGACCAACTGGGTCTTGTTTTGATAAATAAATTGGAATTGGGATCTGCGCTCTCACTTAGACGATTAGTAATCCTCGTAGGGAATGTTTGGAAAAACTATAGGTCACGAATTCATTTTAGATCAGATTGAGTGAGTGACTAGTTTGAGTTCTCCACCATTCTCGTAGCTAGCTGAAAGGTTCATAATAATGAGACAAATTAATTTTGCATTGGTTTAAATTTTTGAAAAGTTTGGATATATTTTTTACATAGAATGTATTGGGGTTATGAGAAGTTTATTCGTCGTAAATTCCGTGATAACGCTCCGATATACAACAGTGAAAAAATTCAATTCAACACCAGTCCATTCGGTTTAGTTTTCAAAAAAAATTGCAACAAAAATTTCTATAAAAAAATATTTAAAAATATTTATGCTGTTTGATTTTTATATACTAATTAGTAAAGAGTTGTAAAAGATTGATTCGATAAACGAAATTACTCAAGTAAATTTTATGTATACATAAACCACGCCAATTAAGGAAATACAGATATATGTAGAGATTTATACCGAGGGAATAACAAATGTATATTTACTTATACCAAGGAAATACAGATTATTTATACACACACTGAGTGAAATGAGATGTATTATATACATAAGCCAAGGAAATATAGATTATATGTACACACACCCAGGGAATATCAAATGTATTAACATATATACCAAAGAAATATAGATTATGTGTTTATTCAGATATATATCAAGGGAATAACAAATGTTTATACGTATATACCAAAGAAATGCTTATAAATTTATTAGACTTTATTTATCCAGTGAAACGAGTATCAAATCTAATGAGCGAACTGGTTAAGAAGACACGAATTTTCTACTGTTATATCATAAATCTTAATAGCATAGCGTACAAAAATTAAGCGTAGGTTTTTATTTGGAGGAAATCTAGGTCAAGAGATAAAAACACCCAATTATATAGTGCAAGATGACGCTATGTTTTCTTATCTAATTGTCGGAAACACAGGAAATCTGCCTGAAGACTAAAGTCTGACACAATCACTAAAAAAATTGACCGTTCATGTGTGATCCAACAGATTTAATCTTGAGATATCAATCTCAAAAAATGAAAAATTGTTTTGCTAAAACTCATTCATGAAAATTAATATACCGTGTTTAACTCGAAACTGGTTTCCGTCCATGCATGCATATCTATTACTGAATCAGTGTTCTGAGAAATCCTTCTCGCTCACTTTTTTGTCAAAGTAAGGCAGAATTTCTGAGAAAATTATGTTTTTTTCAACAACACAGGTTTTTGTCCTCAGTTGTACCCTGAAGAACTGTTATATTGTCACGGAAGTGGTCATGAAAATGTCTCATGGTGGGACAACAACAATCTTTATTTTTACGGCTGTTTTTAAGACGCTGTAAACAACAAATTATTTTTAAGCCAAAAATTGGCAAAAAAAAAATTCCTTCGAGCGACCTTGTTTTCGCTTTCTGCGGATACTCAGGCTGATGACATCCATCAAAAGATATAAATCGGGGCCGTTGTTTCAACTAAAAAAATCTGGGGCGAGTAAACTTTTTTTGCCAAAGAAATAAATTTTAAAAGCAAAAAGAAAGTTTAGAAAAAGATGAGGTTCTCAAGTATTTCCAGCTTGAGTATCTTCTTGGTTTTAGTTGACAATAAACCGAGCATACTTCGTTGGCTTCAAAATAAGAACACCTTACAAAAGAATTTTAACTAAATTTCCAATGTACAAAAAGTTGAAACGCTTTTTAATTTATTCAAAGCAATAAGGTCAAATGCTTTTGTACAGAACTCATTTCTATTGAGAATTAAATATATTAAACTGGAATATGATGAAAATTTTCAATATGTCTATGAGTAAACGACAACTACGCCATCACGAGCGTAATATGCTCAAAATAAACATTAAAATACTGATTATTTTCAACTTTTTTGTTGTTGTTTTTGATCTTACTTGTATTAGTATCGTACAATAACACTATTTTTTCCCTATACTTCTCGATTTTAGCCTTTATACTTCAGTTTTCGCCCGGCATACTTTTTAAGAACTTTTGTCCTGTTAAAACACTGCGTCAGTTAGGATATAAATCATATCAGTTCATAAATACTTTTTACAGGAAAAACTTTTTGTCTTCCTACTCAAATTTTAGTCCCGTCAAAGCACAGCACCATCAATCATTTTCCTTGAAAACAACGCTTCAAAAATAAAACGCGAAAAAATTCAGTTGATGATGTCAAAGTCATTTCAAGGGTCATCAACATTTTTACAATGTTGAAGTAGCTGTCAGTTAAAGAATTACATCCGGCTTAAACCTACGTACTTTTCTACTTTGTAATTGTATGAAAAATGGTGTCGAAATCATATATTTTGTTACTTTCCGGTCCTCGTCTTAAAATAGTCCCTCTATACGTCAATATTGGGCAGGGACATATGACAATTAGGTTTCACTTTGAATTTTGCTTGTTTCAGCTATGTAAGAAGCGAGATTGCTAGATTTTATAAATTATTATCTTTTTCTGGCTTTTTATTCAGGTTTACGGTACGAACAGATGTGAATCCCATGTATTCAATAAACAGGTCTCTTCCTGCATGAAATTAGCCACTAGCTCGATCCCAGACTAGCTCCGATGGTAAAAACCAGCCAGCTGTTATTAAATTTAAAAAGTTAGGGACAAATAGCTTCCACATTAAAACATCTGCTAAAAAAAGTTCCTACCGGATAGCCATAAAGATTCCTTATCGCAATTTCGGAGAATTTTGCAGTATCTTTTTGCAGAACCGCAACTAGGAGACGTAATTTTTTATTATAGCAAAAATGCTCACTACAATTTTACCGCATTGGTGCCTTTTATGAAATTGGTAATATACGTTGTTGTTTTTTTAACTTCCTAATGCCTTTTTACGCTCTTATAAAGCTTTATTACAGGCCAATTTCCCCAATATCTCATTGCATTTGAACATTTTACAAAACGTTAAAGGCTTAAGAAATCACTCCAGTGTTTCCTGATTTGCCCCTCCTTTCCGTTCATATGCCGACATGTTTTTGAGATAAGCAAAGCAAAAACAGGGATAGAGTCCATTTTACTAAATCTATTTATCCAGTACTTAAAGCTTTAAGGAGTAGTTCATTTTATTCTTAAAAACACTCTTTGATCCTTTAAATAACTTTATTGAGCACCAACTACTGTGAACTTAAGGTTTATGTACAAGTTTGTATGTTATGAAATAGATAAATTGTGGTTAGGATATTAAAACACGTTGCTACAAAATTGATCTTAAAGATCAATTCTTCATTTAAAGATTTATTACAGTCTAAAAATTGGTGAACGACTTTCCTTTGTTGTGTTGGTTGTGGTTTTGAAAAAAAAATGAAATGAGAAGTAGCAAAAAGAATGAAAGTTATTGAAAACTATAAAATATTAATACACATGCCACAGTTTACTAATTTCGGTTTGATTATGAAAAAAACAATTCATTCTAATTTTTGAATGTTATTTACTATAATAGGTGTATATTAACTTTATAATCTTATCTTTAAAGGGATAATTAACTGTACATACAAAGTTCTTAACACTAACAATAAAGAAATTTTCTTCTATTAAATTTTAAGTATTTCTCATTGATTTTAGTTTTCAGCCAGTTTTGATTAGGTGCGTCTTTTAAATCTCTCGGTTTCTTTACACGAAAAAAATGAAACAAAGTCTTTACTACCAAGTATGGCAAACAGCAAAGAACAAAAACTGGCCAGCCAGTTCTTGCTCAAAAATATGAAAGCCCTGCTTACAGATATCTTACTGTCTTGTCAAAACTAAACAATGATTTTGCATACAAATGTTTTACATGGGGTAAAACAAAACATATTTGCTTAGAGTAAAAAATGAAAAAAATAGAAAGTATTCAGCAGAAAGTTTACAATCATTGTTTAACTTATGATATTACTATTTCACTTCAAGAACTGAATATTTACTTTTTTAGACCCAGCAATAACTTTAATAGTATAATATTACTTAAGTTTTAACAGTGTTTCAAAACCATCAACATGTTCACCGCTTGTCAAAAAGACTCAGAACGATGACTTAAACTTTTATCACCCAAAAATGAAGTCTAAGTATAACAATGAAACAACTGAGTTACTATAGATCATCTAAATCCATCTGAGATGTTTCTTTCAAACAACATAAACTTGCAAAATTGTGACTGTAAAAGAGGGTATTCAAACATTACACTAAACACATACTTCAAACTGTTCTATTTTTTTTTATGGCGAAAATTTTCACAGTTTCTTAAGTGAAGGTTCCGTAGAGTTTGGAAACAAAGCTATCGTTTTTGCAGTCTTGGTTTCCAAGAATTCCTTATGAACAATCGTAAAATCTGGATAATGGTAGATATAGTCCAAGCCTAAGGTTTCAGGGGGAGTCCGGCCGCAAAGGCGAGCTACTCAATCTTTTTGTTAAACTTTCATTCTCTTCGCAATAGTTTGTAAAGTTACTTTCTCTCGAGTCGATGATGTCGTGAATCATAAATCCGGATCCACGCGATTTGTTGTTGAAATTATTTTCTTGTGAGAAGCTTCTCATTCCGGCTCTGGTCAAATGGCAAATTTGTTCCCGTCCAGGAAAGTAGCAAGGTGTTGGACGGACTAAAGAAGGGATTAATTCGATTTGTGGCTTGCAAACAAACCTCGCATCTCCGCTCACAGCTCCGAGCCTCGGCGCTTCATTATGCATTGTTTGGAAAAGATTAAAGTGATGAAAAGAATCCACTCGACTAACATAGGCTGGCTCGTTTGACCGTAATGGCGGCCGGCATTTGAAGCGCTTTGCTCTTCGCAAAAAGCTCCCTGCTCCAAACATGTCTCCCGCTTGTGGATGCAGTGTCCAGTAATTCCCCTTACCAGGTTTACCAAAGATACTCCGGGGTACTTTCACGAAGCAATCGTTGAGGGACAAATTATGTCGTATTGAGTTCTGCCATTTTTGCTGGTTCTTTCTGAAATAAGGAAAGCGTGTCATAATGTACTCGTAAACTTCATTGAGTGTCCTCATGTGAAGTGGAGAACTTTGGATCGCCATCGTTATGAGTGCGATGTAGGAGAATGGTGGTTTAACATCATCCGAGAGATATGGCTTGCTTCGAGGATGCATGGCTCGGTTTATTTCTGACAGAGCGACGTGAGAATTATCTGCTTTTATAGTATACGGGTAAATGCTTCCCACAAGCGAATGATGACTAAAATTGTTTTGAAGCGCCAATGGTATCCCAGCTCTGATGTCGCTCTCTCTGCTGTGGTTTGTCAGCTGTAGACTCGTACTTTGCTGACTTCCTGAGGGAATGCATGTCAAATCCTTCGTTTCAATTTCTTCAAGGGCCTTGTTACCACATTTCTCAGGGCTTAGCTCCATTTTCGCCTACGACACTTGAGTTCAGCTTCGTCTTGGTTGACACAAAGGGTCGAGACTTGCACTTGCCTTACACAAACACAGCTCTACTCTGCAGTCACCTATGCTCGGCCCGCTGTTTTTAAATGTCGTACCAGGGGTTATTTTTAAAAATTCACGTATTGGCCACCCACCAAGGTGTGTTTATTCAACGCTTTCGACTTTTTGAGTTGGGAAACTACTTCTGAACTTATAATTTTTCCTTGGAATTTTCCCTCGTACTTGTTCTGATCACAATCTTTATCTGTTGCCCTTCTGAAGGATTTCTGATTGTGTTATAATGTTGCGCGACTTCATGACTTCAACGTTTAACTGCCTCTTATTGTCCCTTTGAAGAGTGCGGCGCGATATAGGAATGTTATCGCCATCTGGTTTCGATTTAATGAACCTGTCATCTCTGCATAAAATCCGGTTGTGTGCATTCCTTAGAAAAATAAAAGTGTTCTCCAATTGTTTGGCATCGTGTTTCGGTTTGTTATGATAGCTAATTGTATGAGGTTGCGGCGAAAAGCTCTCACTGTTTCACGCTGACTGTTAAAATAAATCGCTCATGTGTCGTGGAAAAGAATTTGACAGAAACCGACACAGTTTCCTCAGCTTCAACAAGTGCTTATGGGATTGCCTTAAAAGCCATAGTGAGAAAAACAGCAAAGCTTTTATAAAGTACACATTTGATTAGATCTAATAACAAATTAGCAATTAACTCGGCGATTAAACAACGGCAAGGGGTGAAAAGTGAGAAAAAGAGACATACATATGCGGCAGCGTTAAATGGATTAACTAAAGGCGAGACCGATCTTAATGTTTAATTCGGAACTTTTGGTTTCGGATATTTTGTTCTCTTAATTCGCCAATCCCCTAAACAGCCTAAGTCAACAGAAGGTTTTCAGTGATGGAGATTTGTTTATGGTCATTTTTATGGGCCGTGTTTATTTGAATTAATTAGGGTAATCTGATCCGCCCGTTCGATAATCGGCACGCGTTCACTTCACCCGCAAAGGAAATGTTGCTATGAGAAGAAAGAAAGAAAAAGAAAGAAAAATAGCATTAATCTACGAGTTTTTTACTCCTACTTGACTTTTCAGTAATCTATAAGTTGAATCTGCCAATGTTCGGTTATCCCGACTACATGAAAGACATTTTAAAATTTTCAATACAAATTTTTTCGTTTTTCGTATCTACCTTAACAAAAGTTCTCAAGAATTTTAAATTTTAATTATTTTAAAGGTAAAAATCCTAAAGTTTTCTTAATAGGCTCTCGAAGGAAGCCGTGATTCTAACACACGCGCGCGTCAACGTTAATAAGTACAGTAATTGTTTTTACAGTGAAGCCGAAACTTCACACTTAGTCAAAAGCAAATTTCCTTTGCCAGTTTTGTTGAGTAAATAGTCACTCCAAGTACAGTTCCACTTATTGTCGGTGCCACGCGCTTAGGATTACAGCCATTGTTACACTCTGATAGACTTTTGTATAAAGGAATTTGAAGATGAATTCAACTAAACAAGAATGCACATATCACATTTTCCGGCTGTCTACACTTTGCAAATCTCTTAGACAGCTTTTCCGGAAAATGGATTCCATTCTTTCTCCTCATCCGGTCCTGTGATGTCTTTCCTGAAAATGTTTTCATTTCTGGAGATATTCTGTAAAGCTTTGTCGTCATATTTTGCGCGTGAAACTATCAAGATGTAACTACTACGCTGATTAACTCTAGTACGAACCTTCGTTAAAGATGACCTGACCTTTTGTTGATCCAATTTATATAACTGAAGAGTCGGTGACACCACCTTCGGATTAACTAAAAAGGTAAATGACTTTATGAAGGTTCATTCATTTCAAAACAATCTTCTTCAAGTCCCACATCCTAATCTGTGGCAAGCAAGCTGGGTACAAAATCCCAACCACAAATAATGCTCATACCTTGACGATGAAGTGTTCGGGGGGTTGGTTTAAAGCTGCCTCCGTTTAAGCAGGTTTCAGAAGAATTCTAAATAAAGAACCATTTAGTATTCCTTCTATAATCCCACAATCGAGTCCCACCTTAAGGAACGAATTAACAAAGTCCTTTTTAAGTCTAATGTTTAAGTCTTCGTCTTTTTGTGAAAAAAAAAGCCTTGCATTTCGGAAATCACTAACATTAGAGAAAAGCCTTTTTGCGAGTTGACTTGATCAAAGGTAAGGCCATAACACTGCGTTATAATTTAGCCTTATAAACGTTTATGTCTTTAACATTCTATTTGATGGCAGATCTTCAAATACATTTTATACGTCTAATACTTTCATTATGCACAAATCATTTTTTGGAGTTTTATACGATTCTCTTTATATCATTGACTGATTTCAAGGATACCGTTATTTCACAGGCAAAAGTTCCTTTTCTCTTTTTTATTTCAGACGGAGTATTTTCGTGTCGTTTTGTCTAAACATTGTTTGTGATAAAGTAAAATATCCAGGATGTTTTAATTTAAAAACTCAGATCTCCCAGGCCAAAATAAGTGATCAAATTAGAGTTTATTTATTGTATTCATTTAAACACAGGAGATATGATTGTATCACAGTAAAACTTTAGTTCAAAATAGTTTTTTTAAAGATTTTTTTGGACGTATTGAACAGAATGTTTAAAGCAATAGATGTTTTAAAACATGAATGCCTTTAAAATGTAAAATATGCTATGCAGTTGAGCACATTTTCTCTTGTTGTGAGGTGTTTATAGTCTCATTTTTATTCGTTCAATCGAGAATAACATGTTTTAATCTTGATGAATAATAATGAAAACTTGTATTCCAAAACTGGAACAAGTTGCTATCTCGTGACAATGAAATTACAAGCTAAAACTTACACATTTTTTATTTACTGCATGAGACACAAAGTTAAGATTTCTTCTAATTACAACAACTGAAAACAAGACCTCAACTTAAAAGATAGAAAACAGAAATATGCTTGGGAACTCAATATATCGTGGGTGGATACTTTTGCTTTGTGTTGAAAAGAAATGTTTTCACTTGTAAATAATTTTATAGTTGCACTTATAGTCAGTCATGAGGAAGATCAAATATAGACATGACGCTATAGACATCACTTGTGACTCAAGTTTTACTTTTGAGATAAAATGATAGGAAAGATAGGATAACAATGTGATAGGATAACAAAGGACCTTTTATATATCTTTCAGCGCGTTATCACGATAAATTTTACTCTTATTTGAAAATGCAAACTCCTTACTCAATCGCTCTAATAATTTTGAGTTCCTTGTTGTTATGATGTTATTTTCATGGCAACTGATATCTCAAAACGTTCTTGTACATTCTGCTTCTCCATCCAAGTTTTCAAGTTTCAAGTTAGTTTATTTGGTCGCACACTATATAATATTCACTTCAAGAGGTTCTATTTAGTGTGTGTAGGGAGACTAAAAGAAACCACAAAGCTTTTTTAAAACATTACAACCACCTTACTTTACAGATTAGGAATACCAAAAGTTCTAGATAACAAAAAATTATTCAACAACTTGAAAGGGAATCATGATATTCTTTTTTCCATATTGACATGTTTTGGTAGCATCTACTGACATCATCAGAATGGTAGTGACTAAGAATATACTTAAACAAGATATATTACAATGGAATAATGAGCACATATCGATCTTGGAATTAAAGAAAAGTAGAAAACAGAATCAATCGCAAAGACAATAAATACAGATAAGATTAATGACAGAGGTTAAATTAGTGTGGTACATTTGTTGATAAGATATCTGTATTCTGACTCACTGTCATACTGATGATGTCAGTATAGATGCTGCCGAAACATATCAATACAGAATGAAAAGTATCTTGATTGCCCTTAAAGCTGTTGTAGATTGGGAATAGCTTCTAGAAGTTGTCAAGTCTAATTGAGTTTTAAGTAAGAATTCGATGAGATATTTTTGCATGAATATAAACGACCTCAAGTTTGTAAAACAATGTGGATGCGAGTTCCATACTATATTATGTCTATATCCCCTTGAAATGAAATCAGTTTTCTTAATATTTCATTATCGGATCGGCAACTGTGTGAAAGAAATATAATATTTTTTCTTCTAATTTAGAAGATTTAGCCTCAACGTTCTGCTTGAGTTTTTTCCCTCCTCTTAAAACCCTATACCCTACATCACTGAACTCTTTGTGGACTTCAGAAAACCTTTTTTTCAGTCAATGTTGGGCAACCAAAATTCATATCTCCGTTATGCAAAATACTGTTCCAAGTTGAAGAATTAAAGAACTGTAAAAACTTCGCCGCTGAAGATTCTCATTTTTGTTTTGAAAATAATATTTGTATCATCCTAAGGCTTTGTTAAGTTGTATACACAACCAGTATAGTTATGATTAACATAAGTTTATTTGAGGGTCGGAATTGGGTTACTGATTACTTAGATTTTAGATTTTTTGTTGATTATTAATACAGAACAAATTTTTAAAAAACTAACCGATAACTGAGAATCTGCCAAAAAATAACTTTTTGTAGTGACAGCTAGTCACCTTCTAACTATATGCATTAGAATTCTAACCTTTAGATCACCGTATGGTCTTGTTAGACTCACAATTAGAACTATGGTTATCTTGAGTTTGCTAAAAAGAACAAAAGTTTCAAACGTGAAGAATTAATCTCGTCAGAAACTATCTATTTCTTTTTTTTAAAACCAAAATTAACTTAAAGGCAGTTTAATTGTTTTCGAAAAAAAAATGATGAAACATTTTGCATTGCAAAGCCTTGTTTTTAACCAAACAGTTACATTTTCTGCTCTTTACTCGAGAATTGACAGCTCATTATTTTTGCTTTCTGATTCTTGTTTTCCTCTACTAAATAAAAACAAAACACAAAAGAGAAATTGATACAGTCACGGGTCAGCTAATTGATGTTTACAGAACCTTGTTTGTACGGCTGATTCTTTGAAAGCAAAAATCACACTTTCCGTTTTTTTTAATATATTGTTTCTGGCTTGTTTTTGTACCCAAAAGAAACAAAATCGGATATATTTTTCTTTTCTAGTTTATATAGGTGATGAGAGAATCACTAATCGGGCTAGTAGTAAAATTTAGACAGTTCTAGAAAAGCAAAACAATTGTTGTTGTAGTTTGGCTGCGTATAGTAAATACTTTATATAGTGGAATGTCCCCGAAAGGTATCAAAACAAAGTTCTGCTCGCTTGTGATTATGAAAGAAGAACGTAGATGCTTGAAGAAAAAAAAAATTAAAACAGTTGCGTTATACAAATATAAGAAATATTTGCAGAGTTTAGATTCGAGTCCTATTTAGTTGCAGGGCCTTGTTTTAATATTAGAAATTCGATGTCAGCTACTTCCTATCTATAATCAAAGTAACTGAAGTACAGCAAACCCACAGAATCCTTTCCTGTAGCAAAGTCAACAAAGTTTCAGAACCAAACCATGGCCAATCAGTTGCCTGTTACCCAAAGCAAGACAAAGTATTTGAATCAAAAAGAACGTAATCCTAAAAAATTCTCAATTTTCATCGGTTTTGAAGCATGCTTTGCCTTCGAGCCCGTTCCTTCTTTTCTGTTGTTTCTATCTTTAGATCTTAAAAGATTACACTCCATATCACAAACTTCATTTATTTTAAACTTCTGTACTCATTACAGAATGCACATTCCTTAATTTTGATCAAGTAGGCCTAATTTGGATTCTGTAAGAACTATCTTTGAAGCTTCAATTTATTTTTACAGTTGCTAGCTCTACTTTATAATTTCGTTCACCTTGCACTTTTGACAAAAAGCAATTACCAAAAACTAAAACTCAAGACTTGTTATATACGTTGTATAACAAAACTGAAAAGTGTCGTAATTTTTTCCAAGCTTATCAATGAGATTCCACTATCTAGGTTCTGATTTAAAACGCAATATCATTATTATCTAAATTGTATCGCTCGATAATTATATTATTATTAATATCATGTATACATTATATCATGTCACAGCTTTAAGTTTTTAAAATTAACTAATTACTGTAAGATCTAAGACTTTCATTGGTGAAGACTATCACAGACGGACCAAAGGGTAAATATCTCTTTCTTATTTTGATTTATGAACACCTATATATTAGTCTATAACATTCGCTTGTAATTCGAACATCTCCAGTGAACATACTGTAATCCGTCCCTGCTATAACAAAATTTGAAACCTTGGTAAAATAGAACTCTTGCGAATACGTAAACGAATATAAGTTTTATGTTCGTGATAAGAACTCTGAGCAGTAGTTTTCTGCTTTCCAAAACGTATAGCTATATTCAGAAGAATATGTCTTTATATTTTCTGTGCATGCCATAGCCACGAACTATTTGTACTAGCCCATCAAGCAAAACAGTTTTATTCGTTAGCCTAAACCCATGCAGGTGTCAGAAACTTTCGTTTACAATTTTGCGCCAGCAGTGTCTTGTATTAATAAAGCTAGACAAATGACTAAACGCTCACACTATATTTACTCTAACCCAGGTATGGACCTCGAACATAAAATCAAAGTGGAAATATTGCCGTTTTACGGCGTTAGAGATGCTATATGCTACAAAACAGATAAAGCTGCTTAAGGCTTTTTAAAATTATTTTGTGTACTTATTTCTATTCGATAATTGTTTATGTTTTGGAGACAAATTCTAAAATATCATTGATTGCACTTGTATATAGATTGATACGAGGTTCGTATCACAATAGAAGTCTACAGTGTCGATTTGTGTTTATTTAAACTATTTGAAGGTTTAAATATTGCAAGAATTTAATTTTAGTCACCCTTTCTGATATATTGGTCAAAACAATTGCCGTTCATTTAACTGGAAATATTTCACTCTTGAGCGGTGATACTATTTTGTAACATTCGTCTTTCGTTAAATGCGCACCTCTTAAAAATTAATAAATCTTCCAACAAAGTAATCTGTTAAATAACGTTTTGTCAATTAGATTCCAACCCTGCGTTTTCCGGCTTTCGTCTGAGGTCGGTTAAAACCCTGAATTCTAGAACAAAAGACTATAATGCAAAGTACAGACCGTTTAAAAACAAACATAATCACTAAACAAATGATTCCCATAAGTTTTGAAAAGAAATTAACACTGATTAATAGCACAAACCACGGGAAGAAAGTCCTATATAGATAAATAATGGCATATTTAGATCCGGAAAGCCTTTGGCAGTTCCCTTTCTGTATTCAGGGGCTTTATCATGACTGTGTTTTGTTCTTGAAGGATTTCACCATAAAATGAAAGGCAAAAAGATCTGCGTTTTTTCCTGCCCTACCTTTAGATGCACTATGGCAATATTTTGAAGAGTATTCTCATTCGATTAAACCGATATTCAAGAAAGTTTTTGGTCATCGAAGTTAATCATTGGGAAATCCAAAACCAGCGGTGAGAAAGTAAAATTATAAATAGCACAGTTTAACCCCCTCAGTGCCTTAATTCCGTCTTCAAAATGCCTTTGAACATTCAAGTATAACTTTCTTACAAAAGCCAGGCTCAAACTGAATGTTATTCTAGACTGAAACAGGAAGAAAACCTTTTGCAAGGAACTTATGTTCTAGATAGAGTTAACATCTCGTATTTCCGAGTCTTAAAAATATCCTCATAAACTGTATGTTATAAGCTGATTGAAAGTATAAAACAAGTTTATGGCAATTCAAAACCACACGTTGTACTTGCTATGCTTATAAAACTGGAGTTAAGTTTTGACCAAAATGACTGAAGGAATAATAGTCTTAACGTCTGATCTTTCACAAACCTTAATCATTTTAACTTTTGTACCGTGTGGGAGGTGTCAGCCATTTTGAAATAGATCGAAACCAATGGGAACGGGAAAAAAAGACCGCAAATTTATCAAAGGAAATGGACATTTTCTTTTCCTCTTTTTAATGAAACTAGCAGATGTGTTTGAGAAAACTTCTTTGAGCAATGTCTGTTAGCGTGTGTAATCTTTACTAAAGTAGAAAACGTGTAGTAGATTCAAAGTTTGAGGTTTCGATATGAGTTTCGCAGAGGAAAAACTTAAAGTTCAAGGTTCAATTATTTCTTATAGTTCGTTTATCGTAAAATAAACTTACGGCGTGGAGAAGCTGAAGAGTTTTTGCGATAAAATTTTCCGTTAAAATTTGGTGCTTTGTTATGAATTTTTGCTGTTTTACTTCCTCGAACAAGCGGACGCGTGTTGTAAGTTTTCAAGCTTTTTTGCATTTTTGAGAGCGCTGTAAAGAAGAGTAATTGCAAAAAAGAAAACAAAATAATGATAGTTGAAAAATCAGCTCCACTTGCGCGCAGAAATCGAGCAGACGAATTGTGTAAAACAAAACTAGCTAACTCTTGTATTTCAAATAACTGCATAAACTAGGCATTAGTTTCAAAACTCCGAAAACAACACACGTGGAAAAAAGGCGCCACTCATTTTGGTTAAGTTAGACGTGACTTTACGAAGTATTGGAATTTCTAAAAACCGGAAGACGGATTCTTGGTCGTCTAGAAGGATATCAGTAAACTTACGTGATCATGTACACTGGACATCGGTATCTCTATTCTTATAACTGCGGTTTGTTGACGAAGGAATTCGGGTTTCCAATTTGCGATACTATCTCTTGGTGGACTTAATTAAATTGAAAGGTCCTGTTTACATATCTAAAAACTAATGGCTGACCACAAGAATTGAAGTAAGATAAATATCTTCACGTTTTAGTTGTGATAATAAAAAAACGCGTGTAACCCAAATTACCTGCTTTTATCTTGATTAAACATTGCAAATAACAAGTTTCTTCTTTTGTCAACAGAACGTATAGTTTAAAGATAGATTGCTCGTAAATCGTATGAACATTTAGCCTGAAATAACCAGAAAACAAAAACACGCGGTGGCTGAAAATAGATTTCAGTTGTCATTTAAAGTTTGTGCATGTACGTTGCACTAAAGATTCTTACAACCTTTTTTAATGGAATCAAAGTTATCAAATTATGCCAATTGCAAAAATTTGCCTCATCCTTTGTGTAAGAACCTGTGAAGTACACAAGTGACGTAGAATAAAGAAAACAATGAAGTCAAAACAATAGATAGAACAAACATAATAGTGACAAAACAAAGAAAAACTTCACAGGTTCTTACACCGTGGCATAGTTAGTAGAGTTCAATGGTTAGGAAACTTGGTGGCTTTATTTGTTCTAGGTTTTTGTTCTCTTTTTCCCTATTGAAAAAAAATGATTAACCTGGAACAATGATTATTTGACGCAAAGCCTCTAAGAACAGTTAACAACGGTTTACAATGGCCCGGAAGATTGAAGACTGAACTATTGTACCAAAACCTCTGGGAATATTGAGTAGCGGAGAAATTTTGTTTAAAGAATTTAAATTAGAGCACATGTCAGAAAATCAATAATAAATTACAGCACAAATTTTTCATAAAAATGTAAAAGAGTAAAAATTCTGGATATTAGAAGGTTTCACCTCCAGGTTCCCAATCCTAATCAAAACTTTTGCTTGTTAATCTGAAGAAGTGTAAGAATCCAAATAGGTTTATAGGTTGTTCCTATAATACCAAAAGGAGTTTTATATTTGTAAATGAGTTTCGTTCTAGAATGAAGCACGTCCTACCTTTGCATGGCAAAATCAACCGGCAGTAAACTTCGCGATCATTTCATGCAGCTGCAGGAATTTTGTTTTTCACAATCTTGAGAGCAAGAATTCTGAATATTAGAAGGTTTCACCTCCAGGTCCCCAATCCTAATCAAAACTTTTGCTTGTTAATCTGGAGAAGTGTAAGAATCAAAATAGGTTTATAGGTTGTTCCTATAATACCAAAAGGAGTTTTATATTTGTAAATGAGTTTCGTTCTAGAATGAAACACGTCCTACCTTTACATGGCAAAATCAACCGGTAGCAAACTTCGCGATCATTTCATGCAGCTGCAGGAATTTTGTTTTTCACAATCTTGAAAGCAATTAACGCATGAACTTGCCCCTGTTATTTAGGACTATGGGCTTTACAGTTTCCATCAGTAAAACTGGAGTTTGTTTTAATTTTACATATATTAAGGATGAGACTTCATCTCCGATCGAATTATAGATTTTCGTTCATTGAAAACCGCAATAAGATCACTCTATAGAATGACTTCAACGGATTCAAAAGTTTGTCGACAGGGCAGAGAAATACTATAATGGGAATTAAAGAAACTCATCCCGGAATGATACTCATTTCAATATCAAAAAAATAGAATATAATTCATAATAGAATAGAATAAATGAATGAGAATAATGTTTACATATCTACGGGAAACACGGCCCAGGGAATTACTACTGTAACGAAAGTTTTATTTTGTAGTAATGCCTAATGGGGAATAACTCTGGTGTCCCTACTCTAGCCTTGATTGTGGTTTCCATAGGTTGAGTCGCTGGTTTTCTAACTATAATCCCGACTTGTACTCACAGCCTTGACCAGAGCAGGGACCGCACGTGCTTCTAAGGAGCTAGTTACAATGAGAGAGACAAAAAGCGTGAATGCGCTTCATCTTATAGAACTGCAAACAAAGACTGGACAAATGAGATACGTAACAAAAGAGATGTAAAACAATGGACACTGATTGTCGACAAAAACTGTTAAAATAAACCGACGCGCAAGATGAAATAAAAGAACTCAAACGAAAGTTCCAACTTACAGAATTTTGCCTTGTGACAATATTCACTCACTTTCAAAGCTATCAGTTGGACCTATGCTATACACTAGAGGTAATAAACACCTGACAGGTCAAAGCCGGACTAGATTACACGAAAACCCTATATGAACTGAGTAAATAGTTAACGGCGAGAAACAAAGCCATCCTTTCAAAAAATCCTAAAGGCCTTATTCCATATTTTAGAAACTAAAAACACAAACATTAAAATTGAAAAACTAACGCTAAAACTCTGTCATTCCACGAATTGACTTTATTTCCTTCCTTACGTATAACCAATGGCTAACTATATATAATATTTTATCATATCGTGAGATAATTTTCTTCTAACTTAAAAAAGTCTATATACTGATATTATTAGTTTTAGTATTGTTTCAGTATTTTAACAATTTGGACAAATTAAATATTTCTTACAGTCAACTTACCTTGACTTGCACAGCAACTTGTGCTAACTGCAGGTCAGCCATATTAATTATTGTTGAAAAATAATTTCAATTAAAAAATTTCAGGTAAGCAGTTCAGTTGTTTTTAAGCGGCTTTTCATGGAAAAAGACTAACGGTGTAGCTCCTAAGTGTTTGTCTAAGATATAAAGACTGAATCCCTCTTCAGACAAATCCGGCTTTATTATTCTAAACGCATTCGGGACAAAAAGTATCGCGTTATTAGTAACAATAAAAAATAGGATCTACAGTAATGTTTCATTCCTTTCACTCAAAAAAAAATGTGCCTAAAAGTTTCATCGACATATATGTATCTCTAACATTTAACAGCCTTTCCAGTATTCAGCTATTTTAGAGTACATAGACACTTCACCTGTTAGATCTAAGAATTTATTCCATATTATCTCTACGAGAGCTAAAAGTTGTCAAAGCGCTCTTCACTATCAGGGTTCCTCTCCCAAAATCGAAAATGTTTAATTCGTGTTTTCCTTTACAAATTTTTTAAAAAAAATGACTACTTTTAGCCCATTTACTACAGATTCCCGGCTTTCGTTAATACGTTTATATACTAATTGCAGAGGCCTGACGGGGTAACATTCGCATTAACATTTCATATACGTGTAGTTATTTTGCAACTGAAATGTTACAAAAATTAGAAGTTTTTGTGATAAAGCTGAACTTTAACAAAGATGTGTTCCTGCTTAGCTTCTTCCTTGTAAACAAAAAGCCGACTTTTTAATAATGAAAAAAGAGAATTTTTATTTGCATTAATGTTGTCATTAGACAAAAATCGAGTATTTTAATTGGTTTATTGGATGTAAAATTTCAAGCCAGATTTACCAGCTAGTAAAAGAAATAATTGGCCCATTACAGTCTTATCTTTGATATAAGACCATTAATTGCTTTTTTTCTAAGGCTGAGCGACTAATATTTCGTACTCAGGGAACCCGACCATATTTTTTATTATTTCGGCCTTATCGATTAGTTTTAAACACATTTTCAACTGTAGAATATTTTTCCGCAGCAATGAAAACAAATGCGGTCGCCTGTAATGTTATGGATCCGGCATTGTCTAAACCTAACAGGAAATTTCCTTCAGAACTAGTAGCTATAATCCCTGACAATCCGGCGTCTGCAGAATTAAGTCGACCACACTAGTTTTCTCAAGACGGAATTTCTTATCAATAAAGTGTTTTAAAAGCGACAAAAGTTTTTGTTTCAAAAACTAAAACGGAAGAACTTAAGATTTTGACAGATACATGCGGAGACAGTTTCAATGTAATTTAGATTGAAACAAAATACATTTTTTGCCATCAAAAGTTTTTCTAAACAATTTTACAGGCATAAATTGCATTATAGCTAAATGTAACAACCTACCGTAAAAAAACTAAATTCAACGCTAAATAAAAAAACACCGTAAATATAACAAAAATCAATTTCAATAATTAATTCGGCAGGCGCTATTTTGAAATGACTGTAGTGCCAGTTCTCGCCACCTTTATGTACCTATCAATATTAAGCTCCCAAGGGGGGGAGGGGGAGGTCAGGCTTGGGCGGAGGATCACACATTTTCTCATTTTTTTTTTCTATCAAATCTAACCGGCCTCCCGGTGAATATATAAGATCAAATAAAATCTGGTGCAGATTTGACGCAATATTCCGACTACTACTGTTCCTTATTTTTCATATGTGATACGTTTCGTGGGCGATCAGTGTAGAAAAATCATATTTTTCATTTCTTTTATTGGTCCACATCTGGGGATATATTTGACGGACAAAAGTAATAATTTTTGTCAAACTTCCCCACTCTGGCACAGAGCATGAATAACAAATGTCCAACCCTGGGGCAATTGGTCTAATCCCCTAGCATAACCCGGCCTTCCCCCTGGGTGCTTAATATTGAGAAAAGCATTATTCAACATGTTTTTTTATCGTGTTCGAGAGTGGAGATTGGCACTACCAGCAAGACACTTTACGTTTTATCATAAAAGATGGCCGCATGCGTATAAGGAATAGTTATAAAGCTTTTGGACTGAATGAAAGAATTGCAAAGAAGATACCTCTTTGCATGTTAAACATCTGGGCCCGGTTGTTCAAAGGTAAAGAAATTACTGTTTAAATACTACCTTAACCCAGAGTTAAAGTTAACAAGCTTTTGAACAACCCAGGCCAGTAGAATAGCTGTCAACACAGACATTTATTTGTTGAATAATCTTTAAAAAAAGCTAGTAAGGATGGTCGACAAAAACTTTATATAAATCATGATTTAATCGACTCTAGGTCGAAGTGTTTAACCATGGACATACGTAGAGTAGGAAGGTGACCTTCCGGTTTAATTTTCTGTTGCTGTGGCGAAGGGCCAAAGTTCGAAACGTCACCTTCCTATTCTACTTACGGGGATGATTAAACATTTCAACCTAGAGTTGTTTGAACTACAGTTTCTCTGACGAAGGGCCAACGCTCGAAACGTCAGCTTCCTACTCTACTTACGGAGATGATTAAATATTTCAACCTAGAGTTGCTTGAACTACAGTTTCTCTGACAAAGGACTTACCCTTGAAACGTCAGCTTCCTACTCTATTTACGGGGATGATTAAACATTTCAACAAGAGTTGATTGAATCAAACACAAACTTTTTTGTTAAAAAAAGAAAAAAAAAATTGAAGTGGTTGGCGATCAAGAATAAAACGTATTTTAATAAACCAAAGTTAAAAATTCTTGATCATCGCCGTAAGTAATATAAGTAGCTGGCTTTTCGAGTGTCAACCCCTCAAAAGAACAACCGAGAACAAAGTTGCTCTGACAAAGATAAAAGCTCGAAACGTCAGCTCCTTCCACTAGGCGCTACTTGCGGTGATCATCATGGAATTGTCAACCTTAAGTAGGGATTGGGCTCGAGTTGGAACACGAGCAATTTTGCTTCAAAACAAGAAAACTCAAAAGCTAATTGCAGCATTTTGTTACCTGAAATCGTAATTAATTTTAAGGCAGTGTAAAGAGCAGTCCTTTAGCCTTTTTTGTGCCAAATTTAATAGCTGTTAATCAAAGTATACGTGAATTACGAAGGAAAGTGCGAAGCAATGTTTCGCACTTGAATGACCGCCATGACACCGATGGCACCGTTTTCCGGCCGAATGGGGTAGGGTTAAGTTTCTAAGTTGTCTGAATTTCAGTAGTTCAAGCAAAGGGCAATCGCTGGAAGAGTCAGCTCCCCAGTTAATTGCACTATTTACAAGGGTGATAAAGATTTTTCAGCCATGGTCTGATTGAAATACAGAAAATTGCACTTAAATCGTGTTTGCTGTGTCAGGTCCAAAGTGCCAGGGTGAATAGGCGGATTATACAAGTAAAGAATGCGCAAATATTTCTCTATCCATCTTGAATGTATTGCAAAGGCACAAAATATTTTAGTTAAAAAGCGACAAAAGTCTCGTCGAAATTCAAGCATCTCCCTAGCAACTAAAACTCCATTTATTCAGTGAAACAATCCAAAAACAAATGTTTCACTTGCATGGATGCTCAACAACATTCAACAGACTTTTTTTATCACGTACCACAAGCTAGAGGAGGGCAACGCAAGCTATTTTTTGCTTGGCAATGGCAACGATGCAGATTTTACGTAATATTCCGAATACTACTGTTCCTTTTTTTCGTTTGTGATACGTTTCGTGGGCGAACAGTGTAGAAAAATCATATTTTTCATTTCTTTTATTGGTCTCCAAAGACCGAAGATACCACAAGTACCGAGCAGTTTGAACTTATTGTATTTAGAGTTCGCGATAAAGAATAAAATTCAATTCAAAGGAAACAGATATGATATCGAAAAGGCGGAGCTCGAAATAATCTAGTTCAAAATAAACGTAGTAAGCTAAATCTTTTTCCGACTAGTGGCCCATTGGAGCCAGCGCTTATCTCCGGTTTCTGTAGTGTTAAGTGGATGAGAGTCATTGACTCCCCCTGGACGGGACACTAATCCTTCGCAGGTTAGCTCCCAGCCGAAGCTGGTAAAATGACCGCAAAATGGTTGGATGAAACCGGAAGAAACGATTATTAGTCGAAGTAACCGCATTTTAATTTGTGTGGTACAACTTTTTAAGTTAGCAGTGACACAGTTTAAACTGGAAACTCCCCCTGTTAGATATGAAATTACATTTTCGTACTGACCTCTATATTGGCCGCTAGTTTACCATATTAGGACAAAAAATCTAGACGTTCTATAAATGGAAAACTAATTTTAGCCATAATAATTTAATACGATTTGTCTATGTACATTGATTTACTTTAATTTAAGATTTAAAAATTAAACATAAAAGCGCAAATGTCATTTATAAAGATTGCCCTAATATTAAGAGTACAAAATTAAACCACTAGTTTGGTGCATTGTTTTACAAACGCAGTTTGATCGTCTTTTTAGACCCAAATCGTGTGCAAATTCTCATTTTTAGAGATATTCTATGCAAGTTACTATGTAACAAGATCTTTTACGCAAAACGTTTTGAAAACAAACGACTAAAACTTACTGCTTAAATCTAATTTCCACCAAAAAATACGAATCACGTACGGTCATTTAAGATGTCGAGATGTTCATCGATGTTTAAATGACGGTGTCTGGCTAGAAACAGGCTTAATGAATATTTCGCTTCTGTACCAAAACAACTAACGACGAAATACAAACTAGTTCTCAAACAAAATAGAACCTCTTCTGCAAAAATATCTCGTCAAAGTGTACTGAAAAACTCTGATGGCGTTTTACAATAAATATATCTACGCCATCACATCCACCTTCATTCCATACCCAATCCCCACCCCCAGGTTCAGATGATGTCATCTTTTTTCTCTATCATACTCATGAGATCGTTTCTCATCGATGCGAGGTTTCTTAGAATCGTAAGTTCTTAAGCCTGTCGACCATTGAGTGTCCAGCGGACTCGTGGCACTAACCCCGCCACGATGGTATCTGTGTTCGGACGAATGGTAGTCACGTGAATCGCGTTCCCGCTCTCGAATGTGGTCTCTGTCGCGATCACGTTCATAACGCGATTCTTCTCGCCGATAGCTTTTGTCAAACGATCTGGAGTGATGGTCAGAGTCGCGGTCATGCTGTCGTGAGTAGTGATCGGAAAAACGATCGTGACCACGAGTATGTTCCGAATTTCTGTCGTGGAAGCGAAAATGGTCGCTGACGTGGTGGCTTGATCGATCATGGCGTTGGGAGTCTCGATAATCTCGTTGAAAATGTCTGAAAAAAGAAGGAAGAAATAGATATTTTAGCAGGTTAAGATGATTTTGTTATGTCTTGGTGTTCATTTACTTGCATGCTCTAATTTCTCGTGTGTTTCTACGATATATTTCTCTCCATAATTGCATTGTCCTTCAAAAATAACGTAAGATTCGTGCCGGTTCGAATATTATGAAACGTTTCAAAGGCCTTTTACTCATATACAGAACTATTTTCCTAAACAAATATTGAAGGAAACCACTTAATGCAGTCAAAAAGAATTATTCAACTGTACAGGATAATTGTGTTTCACAAGGATTTCGGCTGCCTGCTCAAAATTTGTCTATTGTTCTACTGGCAGTTTAAAACTAGTAATAATCAAAGATTATAGTGAATGCGTTCGACGAGCGACATGCAAAATCTTGCTCGAAACACACCATCGAA